>CAEGAD010017668.1:0-52844 GCA_903067055.1 Poeciliopsis paucimaculata | reverse complement strand
AGTTTGTCCCCGTTTTCCCCCCTTGGCCTTTTCGTTGGGCCCCCCCGCCCCCCCCCCCCCCCCCCCCCCCCACCGCCCCACCTCCTCCTCGCTGGCCGGCCTTCCTCAAAGATAATTGGAGGCAAAACTCGATATGCTCAATGTCATGGACAGGAATGAGGTCTCACCGGCGTCTGCTGCCATCATGAATAAGAAGGCGGTGGGCGGCAGCCACATCAGCGCGCCCAAGGCGGCCCCGTCCAAATGCTCCAGGAGCCCCAGTGGTCAGAATTGCTTGAACCCCGGCGCAGCCAGCGGCAGCCAGCCCGGATTGACCAGCGACGTCGTGATGGATGAGACGGAGGAAGGAGAAGAGGAGTCCAGGTTTCAGCATCCGCGGCTGCGCCGAGCCGGGGGGAGCGGCAGCAGCGGAGGTGGAGGAGGAGGAGGAGGCGGCAGTATCAGGATGAAGAACTTTACGCCAGGAGGGGGAGCCGCGTCCTCGGTTTCCAGGAGAAACTCCAACAAGGAGCTCTGCCTTACGCACACAGAGGACGTTCCCTCCGCCTCACGGCCCACTGCTGCCTCCAGAGCGACCGAGACACCCTGTCCGGGCGATGCTGCCCAACGCGGCGAGACCTGCGGAGCGTCTGGGGCGGAGGCGTCGGAGTCTGCGGTCGGGGTAGAGGTTTCCAACGCGACAGCGGGTGATGGTCGCAGCGGCGTCGCTCCAGCATCCAGCATGAAATGCAACAAAAACGGAGAATGCAGAAGGGACTCGGGTACCGGGAGCCTGCGCTCAATAATCCCCAAGCAGGAGAAGCAGACAGCGGGATCGGGGAGAGCCGAGGACGGAGGCGCTGCCAAGCGGGGAGCCTGTAACTCGACCACCGCCAGTATGGACGGCTCGATCACGCCAGGCGGGTCTCTAACCGGAGGGCAAGGAGGGGAGAGCGCCAACTCGGGCGCCACCCCCGTGTCCAGCGGCGTGCCTGAGAAAAAGGACTCCAAGGTGTCCTTCTCCAACGCGCCGAGCCGGAAAGCCTCCTCCTCGCTGCACGGCCCGACCCAGACTCAGACCCAGCAGCCGAGGAACTCTGTAACTTTCCAGAAACAGGAGGATGGACCGCCGATTGTGCCCGCCGAGGATGCAGAACCTCGGGGCAGCCAAGCCAGCTTCATGCAGCGGCAGTTCAGTAGCATGCTGCAGCCTGGAGTTAACAAATTCTCCCTGCGCATGTATGGCAGCCAGAAAGCAGTCGAGAAGGAGCAGGAGAGGGTAAAATCAGCCGGAAACTGGATTATACACCCTTATAGCGATTTCAGGTAAGAGACTGGGGGGCTGCAATTGGTTGAAGTGATTAGAGGCCCGCAAAGGTCCTCATCTACAACTTACTTCACATCTGAGTGTAGTGGAAGCACAGGAAACACATGCATTGTTACCGTACAGCTCTACCTGCGGCTGATTTGACATTTCAAACGTATCTGCACACAATTGACCAAAGAGACGCCGTCCACACCCCATCCCCTCATTGCCCCCCCCACCACCACCTGAAACAACCTGTTGTCAGGCACTTTAGCGAAGAGTGTCCTCTCAAGGTTGTAAACAAATCCTGTTGCGTTCGGAACAATGGCCCGTCTGGAATGCTCTCGCAAGCCAGGCCTGCTATTACATCTCGACTTTTCACAGCACGACGCCATTCATCAAAGAGGGCAGCGCTCCGACGAGATTTATTGCTCATCACGCAAAAAAAAAAAAAAAAAAAAAAAAAAAAAAAAAAAAAAAAAAAAATAATTTTTAAAAAAAAACAAAAAAAAAAAAAAAAAAAAAAAAAAAAAAAAAAAAAAAAAAAAAAAAAAAAAAAAAAAAAAAAAAANGTGTTACATTTCTTGTTTTTCCGCTTGCCACACATTACCTCAAGCAAACTTTCCCCAATGGTGGCTAAAAAAAAAAAAAAAAAAAAAAAAAAAAAAAATCCCAAGCCTGCTCGCCGGAGACAGATCCGCCCGAACGACTCCGGGATCCTGCCATTTATCGATGGATGCGCCCTGTTTGACGTGCGGAATAACCCCGTCTGGAGATCCAGCGGCTATTTCGTTATTCAAATGTTTTTAGGTTTTTTTGGGGGGGGATAGAAAGAGCGCTCTGTGTGATTAACGTCCTACAGTGAAAAGCGTTTTATTTGATGAAAGGCGCTGTCTTATTAAAGCGGCGGGTTTTATTAATGTGGGCCGAACCCGGCTGAGGATCAGCACCACAGGGAGTGGACAGCTCCCCTCCTTCTTTCTCGGCACCATTCATGTTTGGCCCACTTGTATCACATAACGCCGAGTCAGATGAGCACTAAAAGCCAAACTTGAAGACAACTGTCCGGATATAATCCGATGACGAGTCACTTAAGAGATTCCTCACACCCACACGATTAGACGCTTCGGCTGCCCCCCCCCCCACACACACTCCGTTTCTTATTCTCATTAAAGCTCAGCAGCAAAGTTGCATCAAACATTATCTTCGTGGCGTGCATTTATTTTGCAGGAAGCCGAGCTTGTTGCATAAGTCGCAGTGTAATGACTCAGCGCTGCACCTGTCCTGCAGAGCTTCCTCCTCTGACGGGCTGAAACCTCACTCCTCTTCTCCTCCATCCCCATCTCCAGACCCTTACATCACCACGATTTAAGCGATTTGCCTGATAAAATAAACTAAACTCACTCTGGCAACACTAGATTACGAGCTATTTTCCCCTATTAGTTGTGCTACTTTGCTTTAAATTGATGTTTAATTATGGTAAAATGTTGCAAATCACATGGATCTGTTGGCATCGGGCATTGGGCAACTAATAATAGTTGTTTTTTTTGTTTCTTTTTTAGCGTTTTTATCTGCGTTTTTCTGACTGCTTTTGCCATTTTTCTTTGTGTGCCTTTCTTTTTTCTTGCCGTTTTTCCACCAAACTTTTCATTTAAGTGTTTACATCTGTTCTATATGACTGTGACAAAAGCAATAAAGTTAGATGTGATTTTCTTTAAGGAAACATTGGCAACGCTAGAACACTAATTTACTGAAACAAACAAAAAAACTGTTTGGCTTAGTTCAAAAATAATTTGTTTTATATCTTTGATTGCTACCAGCAAGGATTTCTATTCTGTCCATTTCCTCAAGAAAACCTACTGAGTTTCTGCCCTTTTTAACATTTATTCTGCCTATTTTATCAATTGAGTTCCAAAAATAAAACACAATAAAACACATGCTATGAAGATGACTCCAGAGATGCACCAACCAATTGGCTAATCATTGAAACAGGACAGTTTTCACTTAATTAACTCTGACCGTTCACTGGCAGGTCAAATCCAGACAATCCAATCACTACCATTAGACAAATCAAAATGGCAGACAGTACAGGATTCAGTCTTTAAACACATAAAGCTGTGCTTTGATGGACATTTTATAACTTAGTGAAAATCAGCCAAAGGTGTGAATTGTGCTTTTGTTGCTTAAATGGAGATAAACTCGCAATTTCTTCCTTTCTTCCTGGAATCAAAAGGACTATCTCTATCAAATGAGCCGAGGCACTTCTTTTTGTCTTGATTTGTGTTGTAGACTTTAGGGAAATGCACCTGGCCGAAATTGTAACCAGCAGGTCAAACCTCAGACAGAAAAACTTAGAAATCATTATTAACCAAAAAAGAACAATAAAATCTCTCCCTCCCTTTACAAACATAAAAATAAAATAAAAACTTGTGCAATTTTCTGGCAGCAGAGATTGTGAGCAATAACAATTGCTCACAATTTATGACAATAAAAAAAAAAAAAAATCTATCAAGGTTAGGTGAAGCAATGGTTTCTTTAAAACCATTGGAAAGATCAGATTTTAATTCACTTAAAGACTGAATTTTTCCCCCCCATTTAAAGTTATTTCATTACTTAGCTACTATGCATAATAAAATACATATATCAAGTATGGCGTTATGACCAATACAGGCACATTGACTACAACACAATGTGTATTCCTTGAGTCAGAGCTGGATTAACTTCCTGAGCGTTATTAGCTACAGAAGCTCATCTCTTGCACTGGACCACAAAAGTCAGTCTTTGCTTCCCAAGTGCATCGGTGAACCTGTCACTGACTCACCATTCTTCCTTACTTTGACCAAAGTTATAAGATGTTGATAGCAATAGACTGGGAACACTGATATTTGATACATTTTTAAGTGATCATAATGTTATGCTTGGTGAGAGTAGCTACTGAATTAGCTTTACTGATCATAAATGTTTGCATTTCTAACCAGGGACCAATTAAATATTGCACTTTGCTCCTGGTTTTCCATCCTGAGTTTAAAGCTTTTCTTTTCCTGCCTCTGTGTTTGTCTTGCTCTTCTTCCCTTCGCTGCGGCACACCCGGCGTTGCTCACCACTCCAAACGACTCAGGTTCTACTGGGATTTTACAATGCTGCTGTTCATGGTGGGCAACCTGATCATCATCCCCGTGGGCATCACTTTTTTCAAAGACGAAACCACAACGCCCTGGATCATCTTCAACGTGGTCTCCGACACCTTCTTCCTCATGGACCTGGTGCTCAACTTTCGCACCGGAATCATCATCGAGGACAACTCAGACATCATTTTGGACCCTGAAACTATAAAGAAGAAGTACCTAAAAACTTGGTTTATTGTAGACTTTATCTCCTCCATCCCGGTGGATTACATATTCCTCATAGTAGAGAAAGGGATCGACTCGGAGGTGTACAAGACGGCTCGGGCCCTGAGGATTGTCCGCTTTACCAAGATCCTAAGTCTTCTGAGGCTGCTGAGGCTCTCCAGATTAATACGCTACATTCACCAGTGGGAAGAGGTAAGAACACGTTTGTAGAGTTGCACTTATTGATTATAATGCTGACAGACACAGAGGACAGCGTGTCCCTTGTAGTTTAGGATAAGAGGTCTCTGATTGGTCTCCAATATGCTGGTTCTGGCTCTCGACCAAGTGGACAATCTGCTTCTCAATCTGCTCCACATAGCCTGTGCTCCTTCACCTGAAGGCGGCTTTATTGATGCTGTCACTTGCCAACCTGAGAAAAACAAGTTCTTGACAAATACAACAATAAAAGGAATTTGGAGCACTGACCAAAAAAAAAAAATACAGGGTCGATTGCACATCTGCCTCGGTGACCTTGCAGTCCTGCCCGTGGCATCAGGCAGTCTAATAAGCAGCCTATTATCAAGGCAAACATAGTTAATCAATTAAGGCACCACAGGTGGAGCAGCAGAGGTGGAGGATAATGATAATATTCAGCACTGCAGGGGCCATTGGCTGTGATTAGACATGTCACAAATTAATTACAAACTGCACCACCGCTCAAATGACCTCGCAATTTATAGACCCAAATACGAAGAACTACATTATGGGAACATATCTAAATAAAAAAATAAAAAATAAACAAATGCTGTAAGGGAGCGAGTGTGACGTACACAGGGCTGCTCTAGCTAGCAGTTGTTTTGCAGAACAAGTTTCTTGTTGGAGTTTTATGTTAAATATTGATAAATATCAGCTCATCATGACACACACCTGGAAGATTATTAAAGTACAAACTAAAGAAAGAGGCGGCTTTAAACTATTACTCGTGAGATTCCTGTTTAATATAGACAAGTATTAATAAGTACAACACACTGCTAAGAATCGCTTAGGGAGGATTCACACAATAATAACTTCTCTCGCAGATTACATTTAGTTTTGAGATGAGGATATTCAGATTTACTGTTTTACCTGCAATATTTCCATTAGCAAACGAATATTTGTCAGTTTCTAGTAGAAAACATGAGGCAAATTCTGCTGAGTGGCAATGATAAAAATCAAACTTTATAAAATATAAATAATAATGTGTTTCCACTGGTAATTGCTCTTAAACAGATTCTCTAGCACTGTCAGCAGTGAATGCAAACCAATTAAAATATCAATTTAATTCATTTCAATACAATTCAGTTTATTTTTTTAAAGAAGAAAATGTCATTTCAAGCCGCAAGTTATTTCAATTTAGTTACACATACATTCTAATTGATCCTGCTCATCAGACAGTCCATAAAGCTCAGTCAACTTGCAGGTTGGTAGCTAATTCCTCTGTCGTTCAAATGAGATTTTAAAAAGGCATTCTTCCATAAAGGAGAGGTTTGACTGGTTGGTGACTGTATTTCCTCATGAATTCAGAATCTCAAGTTTAAATACTGCAAGAACCCAAAGTATTGCAACTTCTAAAATTGTCAACACTGCTGATTTATTTTCTTTCTTGACTTTACATTAAGGAAATTGCTTTTATCAGGAAGCTCCACAGGCAGATATTTCAAGAGAAGACATGAAAAGTCATTAAATTTTAAGTTGTACTACGCGTTATGGGCAGAACGGTGTTCCTCCTAGAAGTACATCCTTCTCTGAAGGAGAGCCTCAGTCTGGGACACAAGCGGTCCGGTGGAGTCATGAGATCATTCCACTCTTCGTCTGTGGCACCGTTGGCAGGCCGGCGTTGGCATTTTGCAGCAGTGAACGGCACAGTGGGGCTCGGCTGCTCACTTGACCTTTGGATAATTGTATTTCTGAAGATATGATGTGATAGCATGCACATTGATACACACACAGGGTTGCATGACGGGAACTGATGCAAGGCATGCATGGGAAATGAGGGAAGATTAGATGTCGAGTCAGTTGCTGAGATGGTGTAGGAGACGGTCAGTTCATATTTCTGGGTTTTGAATTCATCTTTTCTGTGCTACATGGAGGATTTGGGCAATTGGGCTTGAAGCAGTTTTTAGTCTTTCAAGCATTTTAGAGCTGTCCATGGCGCTGAATGTCTTCAGCAAGTAAGAGAACACAGCTGCGTGCCGCACAGTGTCACCTCGTGCGTCCTGATGAAACACGACCATGCTCTCCATTTTTTCAGTTCCTGACTGATAGAAGCTGACAGTGAAAACCTCGTAAAGGTTAAAGCTGCATTTAGAAAGATCAGTGCATGTGATTCATGTCCAGTTTTGTTCTCCCGCACTCCCATCACCAAGTATCACTTCTCTGTGCGGCACTGAGTAAGAAGTGACCCACTTCCTTCGGAGTCGACTCCGTCAGACAGTCACACGTGTTTTCCTGCGAACGGGGGCTGTCAGCGTCACACGTTTACACCTCTCGCTAAATTATTTTTGCATTCAGGCAAACTAAGCAGCGTCACGGCGAGATTTCTCCGGGTCATTTGGGGATGATTAGATGATTGACCTAACAGGCTTCTCAGAGGCTGAGGGTGATTGATGCTTGAGACGACCCAGACTATCAGTTCTTCAGAATCACGATGGTCCCTGTCCATCACTCTGTGGATGAGTGCAAGTCTCTGTGCTGACATATCTGTCTCTGCTGTTAGTTGGATCGTTGTGCTGGCAGGCTTGCGTGAGTGCAACATGGCTGTGACTGGAGCCTGTGCGTGATGGAGACTCTGACTGATGTAATGTATCTCTGTGTGAAAAGTGTCTTGCCCGCTCCTGCTGCGTTTGAGCTTGGGCTGATGGTCCATCACTTCCTCTGATCATTAATCAAACCTGGCATGATCCAGAATAGTTGAATGTGATGCCAGTTTGTAGAACAGCGATTGAAGGCTCTCGGTTTTATTTACTCTGATTTTCTTTCCCTTATACTTCAAATATGCTTTCACTCCTATTCGCGTTTTATGGTCACACTCCAGATCTTCCATATGACCTACGACCTGGCCAGCGCGGTGATGCGGATCATCAACCTGATCGGCATGATGCTGCTGTTGTGCCACTGGGATGGCTGCCTACAGTTCCTGGTCCCCATGCTGCAGGACTTCCCTTCAGACTGCTGGGTCTCCCTTAACAAGATGGAGGTACGTGTGAGAGAGAGAATCAGGTCTATGCGAAAAGTGTCAAAGTTAACAATAAGCGGAATAACTCATTTAAACTGAGAGAGGCGAAAACTGCACAGAACCAGGATGTCTGATTCTTCTACATCTGCTGAAGGGTGAAAAAACATCTTCTATTATGCAAAAGTGTTTTCTTGTGATGAATCAACATAAAGCAGGTTGTCATTGTGCAGTGAGGGAAATTAGATGGTTTTCAAAACCTTTTACACAAAACATTTAGAAGACGTGGCTTGTTTTTACTTTAGTATGAGAGAGTCGCCCCCAAATAAAACCTTAATAACAAAAACCAATGACCTTTAGAAGTCAATATATTATCAAATAATTTACATGTATGCAACTTGTCATTTCATTATTCTTATTCAACATAGAGTGTACAAACAAAATAATTTTTTTTCAGATGTTTAAAAAAGTGTCTCACTCCTGCAAAGGAGTGAGAGAGACATTATGTACAGATTTAAGCCTACATGTAGTTCTGAACCTGCATAGATGAGAGAAAACTCACAATAAATGAATATTTAATTGAAGTACTTCGTTCTATTTGCACATCCTGGAGAAATATGGGTTCAAACGCATCACTAAAAGCCCAGAATTTATATGACATTCATGTCAATGATAGTAAAACTTTAAAGGTAGAGCCTGGTCAATTTAAATATCAACTTTATGGACCTCCATGTAATAAAGACTGATATTCAGTTTCTTCAATTTGAGACAAAGAGCTCAGAACTGGATGTACAACCTCAGATTTCAAGCAGACTGAAAGTCTGCTTGAAATCTGGAAGTAGGAATACTCTGCATTTTTCAGTACTAATTTCTTATACAGAGAGCAATACGATGCATGCAGTAGGATCCCTGAAGTACATTTAACCTGGTGTCACTGCCTGAAAATTCAGGATCTTAATTATTATCAGTGAATAGTATAATGAACACAATTAAAAGAGACAGAAATCTCTGCCATATGCACCTGCTTAGCATTACATTGCTTGGTAGCATGCATACATTATTAGTCTGGCTGATATTTGTGCCTCATTTGCTCCCACTTCTCTAACGGAGAAAATCCCTCATAACACCATGTTTTGCGATGCCGTTAAGCCCGTGTGACACAGAACAGTCGAAGTTTGCCAGTGAAGAAGCACAGAAAAGGAAGCTAAAGATTTAAGCGCACCTCTAGGTCCCCCCTGCGCCTCCACTTCAGTGCCGTGGGGTGATGACAGGAAAGATAAAAGGGGGAAACAGAGGGATGTGGGGAATATGGCCCGGCAGCTGGGCTCTTTGTTGCCACGTCTCTCTCTTGGAGATAAAAGCCGGTTGTTTATAGGCCTGTCTGTCATGGCTGCCTTTCAGTGTGCAAGGGGAGACCACACTGACCGGAGCACGAGGCGGTTGTCCAAATTGTTTTGTAAACAGATTGAGTCCTGCTTCAAGACCACTCTGAGTCGGGCAAGACTCCTCGTAAATTTCTGTGTGGAAGTTTTCCTGGCTGAGACTTCTGACTCTCTGCTTTAGGGTCTACAGCTGTAACTCCTGGAGGAGACGTAATCTGATAGCAGATCCTGCATAACTGTTTGTAATGCATGAAATACTGATGTGTAGATATTATATTTCCACTGAAATTGATTTACTAAGATGTTTTCATTCATGGGTTGTTTAATTCGTCTGTTAATCTGCACAAAAACTGCACTGACAGAGGACTCAGAGGGTGGAAAGATGTCATGATTTGTAGTTTTTCTTAGATTATTTACCCTACATTATTGAAATGTAGGGCGGGCTGCACAGTGGGGCAGTTGGCAGCACTATTGCCTTGCAGCAAGAAGGTCCTGGGTTCAATTCCCGGCCCAGGGTCTTTCTGCACAGCGTTTGCATGTTCTCCCTGTGCATGCGTGGGTTCTCTCTGGGTACTCCGGCTTCCTCCCACAGTTCAAAAACATGACTGTCAGGTTAACTGGTCTTTCCAAATTCTCCCTAGATGTGAGTGTGTGTGCACATGGTTGTCCTGTTTGTCTCTGTGTTGCCCTGTGACAGACTGGCGACCTGTCCAGGGTCCCAGCTGGTGCCTTTTGCAAACTTCATCTCTTCACATCCACAAACCTTGAAATAATTGTCAAGTGGAAGTAAAAGAATACACATTTCTTTTGTTTTTTATTCATAAAGCACGTCTTAAACATGTTTATCACATTTGAGTTCAATCCTACATCTAGTTAATACTTTCAGGAACTGCCTTTGATTGTAATTAGAGCAATAGTGGAAGCTCAGTGAGACTGGATAGAGAGCAAATCTGTACATAAATGATAAATGCTTAAATTTCTCAAATGGAAACACATCTGGACTTTGACTGGTCCATTCTGATACAGGCTTTGATTTAAAGCCTTCAGTTGCAGTTTTAACTGCATGTTTAGGGTTGTGGTCTTTTATCATACTGTTTGAAGTTTTTTTCCCCCAGCCTCTAACAGGCTTTCTTGTGGGATTGTCCCGTATTTAGCTCCTTTCATCGTCTCATCTCATCTGCTGACAAAACAACAAAAAACATTCCTACAGCTCAAAGGCTTCTGCAGAACATCTGGATTTATACTGAAATTAAATAATTTACTAAGTAAGGGATTTCTGAAGGCAAGTTAATGAACCTTGGATTTTTTGCATGGGTATCAGTAATAAGGGAATCTAAATGAAAATGCACGCCGCACTCTTTATATTTTTCTTATATATAGCTTTGGAAAAAAATTAAGAGACCACTTAAAAGGATCAGTTTCTATGATTTAACATTTTATAGGTTGAAGGAAAATAAAGATTGTTCTTTTATTCTATGAACTACTGACATGTCTGAAATTCCAAGCAAAACTTTAGTATCTGTTTGCAGAAAACGAGAAATGAAAATAACAAAAAAGATACAGCACTTTCAGACCTCAAATAATGCAAAGAAAACAAGTTCATATGCATCTAGAAACAACAATACTAATGTTTTAACTCAGGAAGAGTTCAGAGATAAATATTTGGTTTTTAATGGAGTGGTCTCTTACTCTTTTCCAGACTTGTATTATTTGGACATTTGTCTTTGCACACAGTTTCTTTGAACATATTTTTCACTTCTCACATTTGAACAAATAGAGTCTAACTGCAAACAATTTGTAATTTGAAAGACAAAATGATCAGGTGAATAGCAGCTGTGTAACACCTTCATGTCATTTTTAATGTACTTCAATTATATATCAAATCAAAGCTTCCCTAGTAATAATTTCTCATGCTTGACTTGTACATCTGAGTCTCTTTGAATATAACCTTGTGCTGTGAGAGTTGAAAGAAGTGGATGCTGAAGTTTGCAGTGGACAGGTCACTGACTCCTTTAGCGCTCTCTTTGCTTCATAATCAGAGAGAGTCTCCAGAGAGCCATTGCTCTCAAACGAAAGAGACGCCGTGGCACAGTTCAGGTTGCGTAGAGCCACCAGAGACCACCCTCCTATTGAGTGCCTGACAACTTGTGACATTAGCTATTGTGCTGGAGCCGGCCCTTCATCCAGCCCCACTGCCCCCAGCGGCTCGGGAAGTGACAAGCTCAGACACAGGAGCCATGGAGGACTTTTAGAACAACCTGTCCTCAAGTGACGTCCACCAACCAGTTAATGAAATCTGTCTAGCTTCTCCTGGCTCAGGCAGTAAAGGTTGTTTTCAACTTGCACCCTAAAAGCAGTGCCATGAAAGAATGGCTGCCTCAGCATGCAAAGATAACCTGAAGAAATACAACATGCAATTGTCAAATTCTGATTTTATTTACTAAGGAATAAAGCTTTTCAAACCACCTTTGTGCTATGTGAGAAAGTAATTGCCTCTGAACTTAATAATTTGTCATGAAACTCTTGGTATTATGCAAAACTTCAAGCATAACTGGCAAGAAATCCTATACACCAGGAACTTGGACTCACTCTTCTTTATTATTTTAAAGTGGGGGCTATTATGTGGTTTCGAGGCTCCTGGTGCCATTTTATACCATAGACAGGTAACTACAGCTACAGTTTTTAAGAAAATGGAATGAATGTCAAAAACAACTTAAAAAAATGGAACTTCACAGCATAGTTGTGTAACATGTTGAAATTGGCCCAAGTCTCTTTAAAAACATCCTACCCTTTTTGATACTCCCCCTTCAGGACTGCATTACAGCAATGCCCATTGATACCATTTAAAACTACTAGGAGCGTTGTAGTTTCTTTCTTGTTGCTGAATCATAAACAGTGATCTTGAGTGAGGAAAGTGCAACCTGCAGTACGTTAGATGTTGTTCTGGGTTCCTTTGTGAACTCCTGGATGATTCATCAATGCGCCTTTGGGGTAAAATTGGTTGGAAAGCAACTCAACGATTCACTAATATTCAACGCTTTCTCCTTTTTTAGTTAATGGCTCTCACTGTAATTTGTTGCAGTCCCAAAACCTTAAAAATGTCTTTAAAATTGAAAACATGTCAGTAATTTTGTTCTTCTTTTGTTCTTGAATTGGTTTTTAATTGGAGCCTGGTGTTGCTCTTTGAGGTCGTGAGGTACCTGTTATATTGTCATACATGTTAAGTTTAAATTATTTCTTGGGGAGTCATAGTTCATTCACGATTTAGCAAGTTGAGACAATACATTCTCACATAAGATCAAAGTAGTTTATCCAGTTTAAACCAGTAGTCATTTGAGAATTAAATTTTGCTTTTACTCAGATTTTCTTTTTATAATATGAACATTTCTTAGTAGAAACAAGAATACTTGGTCTCTCCAAATTGCCTGTGGGGGTGAATGCATGGTTGCTGGTCCTGTGTTTCTGTTGCCCAACCTGATCAGGGTTCAATGGCAACTGGAAATAAAAAAACTTACCTTCAAACCTCGCAAAAATAAATCAGTATAGGCGATGAAAGGATGGATTTGAAACATTACCGTGTGACGGCAAAAACAGAAGACATTCTATAAATTTGAAATACTTTTCCAGAGCATATCTAAAATTTTACTAGTCTTAAATATCATTGCCATGATAAAGTGAGGTAGTGAGTTTTACTTCCCCACAGAGACAACACAGAAATAATTTAGACAGCAGCGCTAACTGACAGACACTGACAGGGCGTCGAGTTTCAGCTGTGTAATTACAACTCTATGTGCACCCATCCTCCCATGCATCTTCATCACAGAGACATCTCTTCCCCATTATTCCCTCTTCCATCAGCAGGAGGGACTTCAACACAGGGTGGTCTGCAGATCAAGAAACAATCAAACTTGGTCAACAATGATTTGCACATTTTATTTATGTGCAGCTATTATTTTGGACCAGACAGCAGTACTGCAGGTCTGATGTGCATTGTAGACCTGATTAACACACTCAATGGTGTTAGACAAGAAAAATGCAAGTTGGTGTTTGACCTAAACAAACAAATAAGAGTTAAGGGAGCCCATTTGCTTCCTGGTTGGAGGAAAAAAAAACCCCTTAGCTAGGATTTTAATTGTCGAATCACAGCTGTTTGCTTATATAAAAACTGAAAAACAAAGAATTCTGGTTTCTTCACTCTGGGATTTTTTAAAATGATAATGTTAGTTATTTCTCTGAAGAAGCTCTTCATGTTTAAAAGAAGCGTTGCCACGCCATCATTTGCAGCGCGGGTCAGAAGTTAGCACAAGAATTAGCATAAATGCCATCAGTCAGGGGCTTTTAATGATGCACTTCCTGGTAAGTGATTCGGTGATTGTACCGTGCACCATTTCAATTCATTTTAAAAACCAGAATTAGGTGCAGACATTTTCATTTATTGTGGGTTTATTTATAAAATTATACAGGTCACAAGATTTAGACTTTTAAACACCTTATTCCTCAGCCATCAAATTCATACTGCTTGACTGTCAGCGACTCTTTTTCTTTTTTTTTCTTGTACATTTGTACAGATTTTAATGCTTCTAAAATATTTTTTTGTTTTAAGGCTTTTACATCCAATGTTTTATATTTACTGCAGTGCTTCTAATTTTGTGAAGCCACTTAAATGTAACCTTACTGGAGCGTGCACTGCAAACTGCAAAATGTATGTCCGTAGCAAGTTAAACCTCAGCCACGTCCTTTTGTAGAAATCAACAAGCTTCTTGAAGGATTATTGGTGGACATCTGGCTGATTGTCTTGTAAGAAATGATAGACTACTGAACGTTATTGAACATTTATAGACAACGTTTAAAACAGGAAACCAGCCAGTTTAAATGATGCCATTTCTGCTAAGAAGGGTGGTTAAATATTCAGTCTGAATTATGCAGGGACTACATCAGCTACAAGAAGTGTGTGGTCTACGTTACAACTTGTCAAACATCAGTGGGAGTTTCTTTCTTTCTCAGTCTTATTCTGAGGTAGTGTATTTGAACCTTTAAGAACAGAAAATACAGTGACCTTTATTGCTCTAAAACCATTTCCACCCTGGGAAAGCAATGATTTTAGTAAATTATTAAAAACCCTCAAACTGACTTGACATTCATGCCCAACATCACTGTTTGCCAACTTCTTACTGGAACAGTAGGTCAAGTGGCTTCTGAAAGTACGCTGCCACTTCGTATGGAAGCTGCAGGGCCAAGTTTGACATTTTCTCAAAACTTTGAGCATGGTGGTATTGCTGGAATTTTTTATATAACTTTAAATTATCCTGTTTTTTTTAAAACACATCAAGACCAGACAATTTAGTAAGTGTTAAGTTTTAAAACAATGGGCATTACTGTGGTGGCAACCTGCTGTTTCCTTTTACAGATAACACAGTCTGTCCTTCTATCCTCTCCTGATGTGTCTGTGCTTCACATCAATCATAGGAAAAAAACTGTTTCAGAATAATCTGCTGCAGAGGATGCACAGATAGTGAACTTTCACCAGAAGGATGCTCTTCCTTCCAGATTCAGTATAAGAACATTTCTCCGCCCACACTATAAAGATCCCACACACACAGAGACAGGCGAGTGAAAGAGAGTCTGGAGACAGCGCTGACTTTTCAATAAACTCAGATAAGCCTGTGTAAACTAAATTATTGGCTTATGGCCTCATGACTGGGAGAGAAGCTTTGTTACATGTGTAGGTATCAGTTCAGTTTATCAGCCTCCAAGCTCAGGCATAATTAGACATAATTTTATCCTTTTTTTCTGACATAGAAAAGAATATGAACCTTTTATAGTTTTATAGTTTTATACCAATTATTGCATTGTGGGCTTGAAGCAGTTTAGGATAAAGGAGATTTGTGGCAACGAGGTAAAATAGTGGATGATGGATTTGGTAAAAGCAGTAACCATCCAAGTTTGATTTGAAGAGGAAACAGAGAGGGCAAGTGTACAAATACACATGTTTTCTAATTTCAGTAGCATAATTAGCATAATTTCTAAAACAGAAAGAGTTTTAGAGCTGTTCAAGTCGTCTTTATCGGAGCAGGTGCCAAGAAGTCCACATCTCAAAAAGATGCAGAAAAACTCCAGTTTATTAAAAAATGTGAGAAAAATCCAAGTGTTTGAGATTTATTTAGTTTTGAGATTCTTTTCCTTTGACATTCAAAAAACACCATTAAAACATTAATGTGTAAAGACTAAAGCTGCAAGCTGAAGTTGGACTCACCTGATGTCATTCTGAACCTGCAGAGAACAACGATTAATTCAATAAAGGTTTCTTAAGCAATAGATAAAAGAGCAACATGCTGGATTTAAAAAAAACAAATGTTGTTAATTCCATCTTTAGGTGGCATTTCAGGGCTTAAACCCTTCACTGGAACAGACTGAGACCAAAGATAAAGAGGTAATCAAGCTCAAAAGATATCCTCAGAGACGCGCGATGTTGTATCAATGACCTTGATGAAAGTAACTAACTCCTCTTTGAATTTATGCAGATTAGAACAAAGTTTTAGCACAATAAGCATCTTTTCAGGAGATGTCTATTGATTTTTGACGAGACAATGAGCGCTGTCTCCTGCATACATTACAGACGCTGACCTGTCACAAGCAGGTAATGCTTGGACAATTTTAAGCAACAACCCTGTATTCAATTTAAAAGTTAAGTGATAAGTATCTAACTGAGGTTAAAGATTGTTGAGTCAGCAAATAGGCGAACCAACCATGACTTTTTAAAATCTTTGTGGGAAAAGGCTTGAATACTGTTTTCTGCACTGAATAAAGCCATAAATGAACAAGCTTTATTGGTCGACATCTTTGTGTATTGGTTGCTTTTCTATAAGTACTGAGATTAGATTAGATTAGATTAATACTGTTTCTCTGGTGCACTTAATTGCGAAAATTATTATTGACTGCAATAAAAATTCTCTGCAGACATTTACTGTTAAAATATAACTTTTATTTTAATGATTTATGGATATGTAAAACCAGACTGTCCACTTTAAGCTTTAATGTTTCTCTGTTGCTCCAGTTTCTTCCTGATTTATTTTACATACATGTCCTCCAACAATCTACACTTAGAGTGAGAGCTGATGAGACCAGAAACAAAGCAATCTTGACTGTTTACAGTCTATTTTACTGATTGTCGCTAAATATCTGTCAGGCTAAAAGCTTTTAAATTTGTTGATTTGTGAAAATTTGCTTCCTCTGCTGTTGCTATAATGTTGCAAGGAGCATGCTGGACATTTTTAAACATCTAAAACAAAATCAAATCTGGAAAAATGTTAGCATTGGCAACATGTTGTATAAAATCCGGTTATTATCTGATTTGACAGGAAATGGATAATGGTTAACTTTAACAATATCACTGAAATTGAAGATGAGCAGCTCGTGCAGAGTCTAAGTTAAATGTGCATATTAATTGAGTCATGCATATAAAATTTAAAGGCGTAGAGCAACACATCCCAGCAAGGTTAAAGCTTGATGAAAATACTTTCTACAGACTGAAATCCACAAAACAATATTTTATTAGCAATACATAAACTTTTAGGAGTTGAATTCAAATCCTTCTCCTCTACACTTCTATAATATTCAGCATATCGAGTCCAAAACAAACACGTTACATATTAAGTCTAAAAAATGAAAGCATTTTTGCGAGGCTGCATGCAGTACAGTGATGTTGCAGCCCACACAAAGACAATCTTTAGAGCTCGGCGAGATGAATGCAAAGCCCCCTCTGTTATCTGGCAGGTTCAAACAGCCTCTGTGCCGCTAATGGAGATGTTGATTACCGGCAAAGCAAAGGATGGCTCCCAAACTGAGATCCCAGAGGAGAACTGTTGAGACTTAGGTGGATATGGTGTCTCTCCTGCTCTCAATGCTGTGCTATTTCAGAATCAAAGTGCTCACCATTCATATATTATTCAACATGGTTCACTCCACTGTTTCTCTTACTGGTCTCAAACTCACCAGTTACTCCCAGCCCACTTGGTGGAGCTGTATGAATTGTTGGAGTTCCCAGACTCCTTTACTGGTATGTAGTGGCCCATTATCACTCGGCGTTGCTTTGACTCAAACCTTTATGTGGAACATGATCCTCACTTAAAACTTGTGTGTTTTTTTTGTTTTTTTTCCTTCACTGATCGCTGGGAAGAGTTGTAATTTTTAATTAATCTATTAGTGATTGATTGGGAAAAGTTACGGAGAAGATCAATACCTGTCTCACCAAGAAATCATGATCTGACATAAACTTGTTATAAAATTATTACTGATTAAACTTAAAAAAATATGTAGCTTTATGTTACTAAAGCTAAAGTTTAATCAGTAATACTTTTATAGCAAATTTATGTCAGATCATGATTTCTTGGTTAATGTCAAGTTGTCATAACAAAGACACAATGAATAATGTCAACTTTGTATTAAAAGTGTCATAATTTACCAAATGACACTTTATGACAACAATCATAAATATTCATCAAGACTTACTCATGTTCCTGCAGGTGTGATGTCATGTTTATGACGGTGTCATGACAGTCTTATTCACGACCCGTCAAATAAAATGTTACCACTACAGCCGGACCTCTTGAATTAAAATAATCCCCTAAATGAAACATGTCGGACACAAAGTAGTGGATCTTGAAAAACAAACATCACGGTTCCAGTGAAAATGATCAGCCTTCCCAGGGGTAGGGAACCAACTAAAATGACTTTCAAGTTCATATTGACAAGGTCAAAGGTCAGTTTCTCCATACTTTTTAAAACTGCTGATCAGAGAGAACACAAAGCCAAATGAAAGCTTTTTCATAGCTTTCGATTTGGTTTGGTTTTCATGTGTGCCAGTATAAGATAAGTGAACAACAACGAAAAAAACCCAGAAATAAATTAAATGTAATCTGATTTACGTTGAATGGGCTCAGCATTGTGTTAAAGCAACAGTGCTGTTGGGAAAAACAAAGCTGAAGAAGTTTTATTTGTGTTGTAGTAGATGTTGCATTCAACGCTTGTTTCTACTGAACAACCTCGTTAACGCCTCTTTGTAAGTCACAATCGGAAGTTTGTGTTCCGAGCCCTGACTCTCCGCGCAGCGAGGCCCGGTGGCCGCCGCGCGCCTGTCTCTGCCTCCAGTAGATTCCTTCTCACAAAGCTATGAAAGGGCATATTTAATGACCTCTCATTATCATCTCTCTGAGGAAATCATTTCCAAACCTCCTCTACTTCACTGATTAAGCCTCGAAGGATTTTGTTGATGTTGTTTCCACTTCCTCCGTCTTCCCTTCTAATGCAACACAGTCCCGCAAGTTCTCATTTGTGTGAATGCTCTCTTCCATGACCCGACTGTCCCCAAAGAGTTATTTAAGCTGTCCTTTCTCCGCAGCCACTCTCTCTTCAAACATGTCATTTCGCTTTATTGAACTGCTTGTTTGTCCTATTTTTCTTCTCTTTCCACAGAATGACACTTGGTCAGAACTCTACTCCTTTGCAGTTTTCAAGGCAATGAGCCACATGCTGTGCATCGGTTACGGCCGGCAGGCCCCAGAGAGCCTGTCAGATATCTGGCTGACGATGCTCAGTATGATTGTGGGAGCAACCTGCTATGCTGTCTTTATTGGTCATGCAACAGCTCTGATCCAGTCCCTGGACTCATCCAGACGACAGTATCAAGAAAAGGTGAGGGAGCAACCTCAATTTTTTATTATTTATGATCAAAAAACACTTCAAAACCTGTTTACGTCGCTTCTTTTTTCTCAAGAAAGGAGGATTTGAGATTTGTGAAATTCCCACAAACACTTAGCCTAGCATCAATTTATGAAGTTGGTTAAATATGATAAGTAACAGGCTACCTGAAAACCTCTCACCTTTCCTCAGAATAACAGAAAAAAAGTTGCTTTATTTTCCTTGTTGTCAAATGCACAGCAGTCATCTGTGTTACTCAGATTTTTCATGGATTTATTGCCTTTGGCTTGGAAAGTTATTAGTTTTTGGATAAGAAAAACTCTGGAGAGAGAGGGAGGTGAACAGTTGTTTGAAACACATAACCAAATCCTATATGTACACCAAATATCTTCTTTTTTTTGTATTTGCTTGATGTTCACATAAAATTAAGTATAATAACAATAATTTCTCAGGAAGAAAACACTGTGGCCTGGCAATGTTTGATTTTTATGCTTCAGGTTTTATGTTTTTTGTGTAGCAGAGAGAGAAATTTTTGGTGTTTCACAACTGAAAATGCCACTAAATTTAATAATACAAATTGAATATTTATCTAAAACACAGTCCAATCGCTGCTTTACCAGCGTATCATGTAACTTTTCTTCTCCTAATAATGAAAGAGAAAAGGAATGAAATTACAAGTTTTAATTTAATGTTATGCACTTTCATTTTTGAAATTCTCTTCTCTCTGATTGGTGATCAAAGTTATTATTATTATTATTATTATTATTATTATTTTTTTTTTTACAAATGAATAATTTGTGACACTAATACAAACCAAACCCACCATAGTTATTTCAGACTCTAAATCCAGCAAAAAAAAAATGCAACAGCGACTAACCAGAGCAATTTGTTAGGCTGTGACCCCAACCCCACATTTATCTCATTCTAGCTGTGAGGTAGTATTTATCATGCACAGCTGTTTCTGTCTTTTGAAACCAAGCCATGCTGCTGGGTGCTGCAGCAGTGGCCTGTGGCGCTCGCAGCTCAGCCTCTCTGTTTCCAAGCAGAGTCTGGTTCGCTGGTGAGCAGGGGCCGCGCTGCTGGCTGTCAGCAGCCAATCAGAGGCTGCGGGAGTGTTTGGCCAGGTAGAGCCATGCTGCCAGGGGCTGAGCATATAAAAGCTGTGCGAGTGTGAGTGCGCGTGTGTGCGTGTGTGTGTGTGTGTGTGCGGTGCGCACACGCGATGATGTCCCCTTGGGCAGCAGTAGAACTGATGAGGCAGCAGACCCTTGTGTCCTGCCAATGTCATCCTGAAGGTGACGTAAGCAAGCATGGCTGCCTTCCTTTTAGTCTCTTCCTGATAACTCCCAACCCACACCACACACTGTCTTAAGCTTTTCTACTTCATATGATATTATCCGTCTCCTGTCCGTATCTCCGTCACCTCGATGTCTCCACCTGGTTTTCTGCTTTATCGCTGTCCTCCATCGCGCTCCCTTCTCACCTCCTGATCTGAATTTCTCTCTGTTTTCTCGTCTTATGCATCCTCCGTCCTCTCTGCTGGTGGTGTCCTTGAAAGGTGCGGAGCTGCTGCTGTACGGCTGCTACAGGGAGCGAAGCAAGGGGGAGGGGAAACCTGTGGGAGAAGGAGTCCTGGATATTTGAGGGCTGTGTCTTTTACATTTTAGTCGAGGGGTTGTTTTATATTCAGCTACTGTTGTTAGAGACAACTGTGGTGCAATAAAATAGTCAATAAATTAGTTTGTAGAGAGAAATTATGAAATAAAGCAACTCGGGATGGTGAATAATGATGAAGTGGAAGGAAAATAAAACACTGTTTTCATTTTTTTCCCAGTTTGACACTTTAAGCTTTTAGTAAAAACATTTGTGAGATTTTAAAGTCTGAACAGCGACACAACATATAGGATCAGCTTTATATCATGAATTCGTATTAATTTTTAAAGGATAGACTGCTGAATCAACCCTCATTTCTTCCCATTTTGCTTTTAAACCACTAAACCTTCGTGTGATATTCTGTAATGACCTTGTTAATGACTTCTTCTGGGTTTTTTAGCTGCTATAAGTTAATTCCCACAGATGTGACCTATTAGTCATTCAACCATAAAAAGGCTCTTGAATTTCAGTTTAGCAAAGAACCAGTTTTAAACTGCATTTTCAGGCATTTTGTTAAGAACAGCCTAAAGCCATAAAAATAGTTTGTCTTTATTTTCACACTGATTCTATAAAAATATAAAAGAGAAAAAACAGAACATAATTGCTCGCACCAACATGATTATAACCACAGCGTTTTTCCCTTATCGTTCTATAAATAATTGAGAATACGGTTCTCAGAATTCATTTCAGGTCTTTGCTGATTTTTTTCTCTTTCTTTTAAGACACTACTTTCAGAAACGGTTTATCTGTTGACACCTCTTCTTTCCCTTTGGCTTTAGAGAGCCTGAACAATATTTCCGTCATGGTCCCAATTCAGTCTTCTTCAGGGACGAAGACTGAATTGAAAATGCCAAAGAAAAATTTTCAGACAGCTTTGAAACAATTAATGAAGACCTTTTCTAAAAGGCCATGAAACCCTTGATTTCTTGGAAAAGTTCTGCTTAAAGACACAAACGGTAGTTTGAAACTTTCACATTGTTCCGCACATGCAATCAAGTCAGAGCTGGGCTCATAGAGGTGCTTTGTAAATGTATCCACATGCTTGTAAACCTTTTCTTGTTTAACTTCCTCCCATCACAGCTCTGGGTTTCTTTCTCCTTCCGAGGGCAAAAAAAGTGCATTTCTTAGAGCTTTTTTCCCTGACCAGTTGTCAGATTTTCTTCTTTTGGAGAGGATTAGTACTTTAGCTGAAGATGTTTGTATTACAAAAAAAATAAAAAAGTAAAAAAATGCAGAGAAGTGCAGGCTGTGCCACTGCGGCTGATGCTGATGCTGCTGGGTGGATTTGCCGTGCCGACAGACAGGACTAAAAGTGACATTATAATCATTTTGAGGGTGTTAGCAAAATAAGACTGCTGGCAGTGTGTAACAGCCCATAGTGTGAAGGTTTCAGTTTCAACCCAGAGGTTATGTCAGGCTGTATTAATAGAGAATTTAGCTACAGTTGCTCTGGTGAAGATATTATGTCTTATTTGAACATTGCAGGGTAACAAAGTGGGGACAGCCCAAACAAGGCTGCACAGTGTGTTAACATATAAAATAATCATAATACTGCAGAAGTACTTTATACTTAGGTAAATATCTCATAATATCTGAAAAAGATAAATCTGTACCTTAATAAGTTGTTTAAACATGAATGAATGTGAAATAAAATGTTAACACTGAAACCTGGGAAGAAGGACAAAGAGAGGTTTGTGAAAATTAATAACAAATTTTAGGTCCACAGATGGGAAGCTGGTGGATGAGATTAGACATATTGAGCAAAAAAATAAAAAAAATAAAAAAATAAAAATCTGCTTCTTTGTCCAATTGAAAGGCCCCTTTATTCAATTCATTTTTCAATTCAGTTTAATTATGTGACGCTTGTTGTCTCAAGGCACCTCACAAAAAAGTAAATGATTCCAATCAAACAGATTCAAAGTAAAGTAAACGCATTCCAGTAGATCGTAGTTAACAATCAAGTTTAGTTTATTATTCAGATTCGTTTAAAAAGTTGTCTATAAGGAAACCTGACTGCTTGCATCCAGTCTCTAACTTGCAGCATTCATTTCTCCTGAGTGAAAACGTAGCATCAGAAGGAAATTGCTTGCGTTGTTGACTTTGCAGTAATCCTTCATACCGAGCAAGCATGAGGTGACAGTGGAAAGAAAAACTCTCCGTCGATAGGATGATTCCTCCAGCAGAACCCGACTCAGTGTGAACAGATGAGCAGCCAAACTCTGAACCAGATCACAAGTCTGTAGGAGGAAAGAGATCGCAGCCGGTGAGTCGCAGCAAATGATCAGCCAGTAGCTTCAGAGAAAGAAACAAGGTTAAAAGAAAGGATCATGTTCATTTTCTATGAGGATAAAGTTTAGTTTTTTTGGCAGCGGTAATTCAAATCCCCTCCAGAAAGGCGTCACAACTAAACAAAACAACCATGTGAAGCCTCTACAAAGATAAATAAAAATTAATAAAAAAAATATTAAATATCTTTAAATAATTAATTAATTACATAGTAATTTTAGAGCACTGTGTAATTAAGTATGAATAATTAATACTTCAGCATTTTTCAGTTGTTGATACTCATTTAACTGAATGAAAATATTCTATCAGAGAAACCCATAAAAACTCAAAACTAAAAAAAACAAAAACAAACTTTGTATCTGTGAAGACATGAGGTTCTGCTCTTCTTCTGGGATGTAATCATTTTACTTAGAAAGCTTTAAAAATGCTGTGCAATTTGTCTTAACACACAAATTACACAGAAGGATTAAAATTTAATTCAGTCCTGAAGGAAAGTTCCTTAAACTTGTCCATGTTCCATTTCCCTCTCAGACTTCTGTTGCTGGTTGACTTACACCTCAGCTCATATGTGTGCCAACCTGATTCTTCTCTTGCTTATTTCTTTGGCTGCACCCTGGCAGAAAAGTCCAGCTAGATCAGTGCTGATGTGAGAAAGCAGATGGTAGAGTGACTTCAGACAGAAATGTCTTTTCTGGAGTCATTTCTAAGCAACCGAAAACTCAAAGATGACCAGTTTAAAAAAAATAAATAAATAAAATGCACATGAAAACAACTTTTTACAAGTGTGGCCATTTTATCTGGGCCTGGAAAGAGACTGAAGCTCACCATCAGGTCAAAGGAAACTGGTTCACATGATTGGAAACAAGAGTCCAACCTCCACAGCACTGGTTTCCTGCAAACTGGAGTGACTGGAGCAACAGTGTGGTGCAGCACCGAAACTCTCGCCGGTGACAAATCCTTCTCAGAGAAGTCCCAGCGTTTTGATCTTTTCTTTCTTTGATGAAAACCGATTCACTCCACGGGTCCATCTGTTGCATTGATAACCTCCCCTAAAAGGTTTAACACTGAATCAGCTCTCTGTGGATGTTAAAGATCAGGTGTTGGAGACCGAGCTCAGTCAGCAAAACAGAGGAACAGATGGAAGTCGGAGCGCTCTGTAAGGATCTGCAGGACTTTTTTGTTCTCTCAGGACCTCAAACAACAGCCTTTTTTTTTTCTTTTCCTCCGTATGCTCATCATTGATCCCTCTAGTTTCCCAGAAGCAAGCCGACATTGCAGCCAGCGGCCCACAAAAACCGCATTTCCCGTTGCATTGGATCATATACACGTCACTGCTAAAAGGAAGAAGAAGAAAAACTAAGAGCCGACCCTTATCAGGCGGCATCATCTGGTCCCTTTGAACGCACGTCTGGATTTGAAGCATTTTCTAAGAAGCTCCATTTCATTTAATGAGACTTTGTTCTGTGTGAGGCCTCACAGTGTGTTGTCGCTGCCTCTGCGCGCATCTCCAAATTAAAGGCAGACAAGAAGAGCTCTGACTTACCGCTATCTGATCCTCCTGTCTTTCGGTGAATGTGCTTCATATTGTAATGAGCCGATTTAGCCGGGAACAAATTAAGTGAACGACTTATGCACCCCAAATGACTGTTCGGGGTAAACCTAAATTAGAATAGTAGAATTTGTGTAGAGAGGAGAGTAAAAACAGATGGCTTGATTGGGTTAATGGGGTTAATACTGGAGAGGAAGAAAATGTGCAACTCAGCAGAATTTGTCCATAAGTGTTTCCTGTGAATGTCAACAAATTCCTAAATAGTAAACTAAACTGAGAAAAAGTGTGGCAAAGTGAAGCAGCAAATGCAGATTGTTTTATTAATGCTGATCGAACCGTTGGGCTAAAAGAAAAGTCAAGTCATCAGTGTGTCACTATCTACCGCAGTTCGTTTTTAATCTGCCTCATTAGTCCAGAATTAGCTGAGTCAGAAGCTGCAGAATCAGCTGTGCGGTCGGTCACTCTACCTGTTTGATATTTCCCCACAATGACAGGCTCACCCAGAGACACACTTTTCCTTACAATCAGCGCTTGTATTTACCGCAGGGCGCACCGGCTTCAGTGTCCATGTCAGCATGTCGGGTAGTTGTGACACAGGGTCGTTTCTGCAGGCTGATATCCATCTGCAGATATCAGGATGCAGAGTCACTCATGCAGGTGAGAGTTTGTGTCGGGCAACTCAAACACGCTCTGCCATGTGAAGAAGACGTTTTCCTCACATAGGGGCTTAGATTAAACCTCAGCTGGATGTTTAGTTCTTATTTAGGAATCTCTTTGACGTAACAGTAAAAAAAAAAAAAACATCTGTTTTTGCTAACATGGTGACAAATATTTTCCCTCATACCGTGCAAACCAGTTTGCATAACATAGTTTTCCGGTCTTATGTCTGTTAAATCAGTATGTTTTGTGCTATTCTGCTGATGAAATGTTTTATTATTGGTCCTGTTAAACCATCTGAATGGAAAAGTAAGAACTATGAATACATTTTTTCTCTATGCAAGTATTATCTGCTGCTTGATAAAATAACATTTTCTTTAATCAAGTTTCTTGATTTTTGTCCTGTTTTTGTGTCACATCAACTTGTTGGTTTTATGCGACAAAGACAAAATTTGTCTTTATTTGTGAACTTAAAGGAAAAGGAAATGTGGATTTCAATAATATTTACATGCAAATATCTGAAAAGTGTGGTTCAGCCCACCACCACTCTGCCATTGCAAAGCACTGTAGAAAATATCAAGTAAATATTGAAATAGAGCAACTTGGATGGTTGTCTGCTCTATTGTGTTCCTGTCATGATCTAAGGGAATATGGAAGGTGAAGGTTTTTATTATCCTGAGCAGAGAGGAGCTGAAACATTCAGTCTGTGTACACATATATCTAGCCGAGCACAGCTCAAATGTTTGTTTGTCAATTCTTCTTTCCTTTAGAAGCGGAGAGGCAAGGCCGCCTGTTTCTGATGATAAACAATTTCCTCTGCAGGAGTTTAGACGTTGCTCTCGAGGACTCAGAGCTTGTTGTTTTTGCTTGGGGCCCCTGGCAGGACATAAGAGTTGTGTGCAGAAGAAATGAACCTAAGAGCTTGCATTTATTGGTCTGTCTTTCAGTAGTGAGGTGAACCTATCCAAGATGACGTCAAAGGACGCTGAAACCTTCTGGTTGTGCTTTAGGAACCCTGTGATAGGCGGCGTATTCATGGTGTTTTCCTTTGTCCCTGAAAGTTGTGAGTACTCCCAGTGTCTCCCAGGCTGTTAACTTCTCTAAATTTCTGGACAGCTTTATAGCTTCTGGGTTGAGCTGTGGTCTTGTGAGGCTTTACATTTGAGCTGGGCTGAAGTGTACACAGTCTGACAGCAAAGTACAAGGAGAAATCTCCACCAGCAGCTAACTGTTCTACCACTCTCCCCTCTGCAGTTCGAGGCTCAGTTTTTTTTTGTTTTTTTTTATTATTTTGTCAGACGCTTCTCTTGGATTGTCATTAGCATATTTCACTGTTTGTGCTTCTGCCATGCTGAGCACCTTGTGTTGATCTAGCAGTGAAGGTGGCTTTTTTTTTTTAAAGGTTAGGAGTGTATTTTTTCTTCACTGTGTACATCAATGCACTAGAAGTTTGTGAAGGTCTTCACTGACAGTGGGAGTGCGGCAGGTGTTCATATAAAAGCCGGATACAGTGATTGGACTCATGAGGTGTCTCAGTGAAGACATTGCATGTCTCTGCAAAGTGTCCCTGTTATGATAAGGTGTTGTAAGTCTCCAGGCAAGGATGGTCCTAAAAACACACATGATATACTTGTCCCTAAGAGTAATGATTAGAGACAAAAAGGCACTACAGGGACTGCGAAATGTCTTGTCTCCTAGTAACAATTAGACCTGTTCTACCAATGCACCTCACCACTAGAGTACAAACACTAACAAGATCAATTTCAGTGACAGGGGAGGGTTTTTTTTGCCCTCCACCTAAAGCACCACCTGTAGTCTGCTTGGTTTGGCAGCAGTTTGCAGTGGCCTCTAAGTAAACAAGCAGGAAAGCCGCACACATTAATGTTCATGCTGATGAACATTAATGTGTGCATTGGGTTGTAGCCCCCACGCAGAGCAAAACCAAACAACGTTAAGCTTCTTTGGTTCACCAAATGTCATTTAAAAACTTTTAACAGTAAGACTCGTTCAAATCTCATGAAATACACAAATTGCGAGCTGAGAACAAGCCTTTTAAAAAAAATTATTTGACATTCGACATCTTATGAGGGATCAAGTTTTCATCAATATTTTTTTCATTTAAAATTAACATATATGTACAACCATGTATAGAGTGGTTTGGATTATTTTCTATTCAGTTTTACAGATCTCTGAGTTTCTATCATAAAAGCCGTTATTCTGTGTCCACATCTTTTCAACAGAAATGTTTGTTTGTTCTTGGTTTTAGAAGCAAAGGGATAGGCTGTCTGTTTCTGACAATAAACAGTTTGCCCTGGATGAGTTTATATGTTGCTCTTGAGGACTCTGAGCTTGTAAAACTGTCTGAGCAGTTGGACTTGATTTGCTTGGGGCATCTGGCAGGATGTACAATGTATTCTGCTGCAGAAAGGAACTGTGCATTTTTGGTTTGTGTTGCTACAGTGAAGTAAACTTATTGAAGCAAACATCAGAGGACGTTTCTTGATACATTTAGAGAACGTGTTCATTATTGTATTAATAATAATTTCTTTAGCTCTTGCCATGCGTGAAAATAAGCAGATTATGTTTTTTCCCTTTTTTATTCTTGGGTCCAATCGGACTCTGAATATCATGATGGCCAAAAGGATTCATCATTGATACATGCAGTTTTGTTTTCTTTGTAAGCTTAATGTTTAAACTTTCATCAGGTTTGAGGCTCAATAATAGTAAAATTTTGCTAGAAGTACCAGTGTTTCTGTTTGCATTGTGTTTGTTTGACTTTTTTATATTTTGGTCCACTCTGTAAGCCTCTGAAATAAGTTGAACTGTAAATTACAATCTTGTTTTTCTGATTAACAATACTTGACTTTACTAACAAGACCTGGAGATTTCAACAAACACATCTGTCTTTTTAATTAAGGCTTTTCTTTGTTAGAATCTATTCATCTCTACATTATTCAGAGACAGGATCAACTTAATATTTTTCCTCGTGCTTCATTTTTGTTACTTTGCTTTTCTCCGCCATGCCTGCATATTTTTACAGGGGCCAGCTACCTGATTGGGGCAGGTTCCCTTAGGATGGCAACAGAACTGGGCTTCCAAACACAAGTCAGCACAATTACTACACTTCAGAGATTAGAGCATAATGTCTCAGTTTATGTAGTTGGGTTTAAGGTGAGTCGGAAGGCATTTGTCCAAGTTTGGGTTGTCCTTAAACCAAGGTTGTTCTTTGTGGGTGAATACTCGTTGCTTCCTTAACTGTGCAAATCAATTTGTCGCTTCCTTTGGTCTTTTTCTAGGATGGTGTACTTTATCATTCCACTTACCCTTGGACAGAAATAAGTAAATTAAACCATGGCACACTGAAAAACAATGAAAGAGAGGCAGTGTGCATGAAACATCTCTGTCCTTGCTAATGTGCAGCCTCTATTGCGTATTATGTTCTTTAATGCTGTAGCTGAAAGGGTAGCAATAAAAACAGTTTTTACGCAACGCATTAACAGCACATCATGTCTGTGTTTCCCACTCTCTCTTAGTACAAACAAGTGGAGCAGTATATGTCCTTCCACAAGCTGCCTGCCGACTTCCGACAGAAAATCCATGACTATTATGAGCACAGGTACCAGGGCAAGATGTTTGACGAGGAAAGCATCCTGGGAGAACTCAGTGAACCTCTCAGAGAGGTAAGATCTATCAACTTGGCCTATTTTCCATAAATAAGATTAGAATTTCGATTTTTCATCTGTTAGTTAAACTGAAATGGATGGTTTCGTTCTTAGTGCAGACTTTGTTTAGCTAATATGTGTTTGACTAGCTTACAAGGTGTGTTTACACACTCCTCCTGTGACAGGTCTTATGCACAAAGAGAGCACACTCTACCTATATGTATATTTGTGCTTGATTGTGCTTAATTTCTCTTTAGGAAATAGTGAACTTCAACTGCCGAAAACTGGTGGCATCCATGCCGCTGTTTGCCAACGCAGAGCCAAACTTTGTTACAGCAATGCTGACTAAGCTACGTTTTGAGGTGTTCCAACCTCAAGACTACATTATAAGAGAAGGCACCATTGGCAAAAAAATGTACTTCATCCAGCACGGCGTCTGCAGTGTCATCACCAAAGGCACACTTGCTATGAAACTGTCTGATGGCTCTTATTTTGGAGGTAGGATATTGTCTTTATCCTGGATGTGACGCTTTTCCTAGGTGCTGTTGCTCTTACATTTATTTTCAAGCTTTGCCTTTCTGTTTCAGAGATTTGCTTATTGACGAGGGGTCGACGAACAGCCAGCGTGCGAGCAGAGACATACTGTCGGCTCTACTCTTTGTCTGTTGACAACTTCAACGAGGTTCTAGAAGAGTATCCAATGATGAGAAGAGCCTTCGAAACCGTTGCCATTGATCGTCTAGATCGTATAGGTACAACAAATGAGAAAATATCCAAAGAAACTAGATTGACATCAAAGCATCATTTTGATGATTATACAAAGATCTGGTAAAGATTTTTCTAGGCTAGGCTTAGGGTTAATTCAAAGCATGAAATATGTTGTCCTAAGTAACATTGTCACCATTAAGGAATTCTTGCATCTTGATTTACAAAAATCTAATGTTTTCAGGCAGTAAATGTAGATGGGGCAGTAAAATTATATGCTTTGCTCTCTGAAAAAGACACAGGACACTGTAACAATATATGAAGGTACAAAGTGACTCCATTCCTTTCCCTAGGGCTTATTTGAACAGAGGATGTACCTGGTGTGAAGGACATCACATCCTGTATCAAGCTACTGTTGTTTTCTTTTTGCAAATTCTAATTTGCTGGTTTTTATGCATTGTTCAGCTTTTTTTATTCCTTATGTACTGTCCTTGCTTTTTATATTTTCTAATGTCGCCTCTGTTTTTTGTTTTTTGTTCCTTCCTGTAGGTAAAAAGAACTCTATCCTGATGCACAAGGTTCAGCATGATCTCAACTCCGGTGTTTTCAACAACAGGGAGAATGAAATGATCCAGGAGATCGTCAAATATGACCGTGAGATGGTGAAACTAGTGGATCTGCAGCGGCCAAGGGCCATGTCTATGACTCCTTCTATAGGTGGGATCTTTGCCCCTCCGGGTCAGCCTCAATCTGGCTCTGCAATTGCCACCCTCCAGCAAGCTGTGGCCATGAGCTTTTGCCCTCAAATGGCCAGCCCTTTGGTGGGTCCGGGGACTTTGCAGTCCCCGCGCATGGTGCGACGGTTTCAGGTGATGCAGAACCTGTCCAGTCCAATCTCAATGTCTCCTCTTCAGTCTCAACCTCCCCAAACACTTGGAGGAGCATTTGGATCTGCTATTTCTAGCCCCCCGGTCCAAAGCCCGCTCACAGCTACAGGACGGACTTTTCAGTACATGGCGAGTGTGGGACCGTCGGGGTCCCAGTTGTCCCTTGTCCAGCACCATGCACCCAGCCCCACACAGACCACCCAGCAGAGGCCCGCCTCACACAAAAGCACCCACTCTCTCCATATGGGTAGTTTGAGCCAAGACACCCGGGCCTTGTCTGCATCTCAACCTTCACTACCCCAGGAAGGAACACCACAGCCTTCCTCTGCAGCCCCCAGCCCCCCACCCTCCACCCGCACTTCCAACTCCTCCATTGGCCCACAACAACCTCCCCACCACAACTTACCGGGACCCTCGGGTGTGGGGAGACCGGCTGGAGCCCAGCAGAGGGTGGCCTTTGCCTCCACTCCTCCTCCAGGTGGACCTACTGGAATGGGGGCAGTAGCAGCAGCTGCTGGACCGGGACCTCCAGACTCTGGAGTTCCCAAGAAAGATTCGATTGTCAGCCTTCCGGAGCTAGACTCTGCCAGATCCCGGCTGTCTTCCAACTTGTGACCCTAGTGGAGTTCAGTAGAGAGGCCTTTTTTTTTGTAGGAGAATCAGTGCGGTTAAGGTCAGTCCAGCTGATCATTCAGCTTGCTAAATGACCAATCAGCTACTGCCAGCACCACCAGTCTTTCAACCTTGGTGCACTGTGTGCTGGTGTCAGCAGGAAGAAAGGAGCTGCTCGAAGTATTGAAGTACTTTGACTACGGGGAGTCAATACGATTATATTAGTATATAAAATTAAGGTTGAACTGGTCTGGTCTGCTGTGCCAGCGCCTTTAGTCTTAGTATCACCCCTTCACTCTGCTTCCAAACACCTACTGCATATCGCTGACTTTACTGTAAAGATATGACGAAAAGTATGATTAATGTACCAATTACATACTGTGTAGAATCCATGCAATGCAATCTAGCAGGAGCTGGACTTAAAAATGAAAATCAGGGACTTGAGGTCAAACGACAATGACATTTTAAGCATTCAAAAGTGTTTTAAATGTATTTTTTTTTTTTCTCCGTATAAGCTGTCGTAGCAAAAGAACACACATCTTCATGTCGTTCAAACTAGTAGTGGAGTTAGTGTTTTAGACCGCTGGTCGATCTTACATCAACGTGTAAATAGTCAATGAAAAAAGTAAGGAAGGACATTATATTCATTGTATCTACCCAAAACCAAAGTTGAGCTTGAACACCAAGTCTGGTTGTGTCTGTATCAACTAAAAAAGAAACATAGAAGAAAATGCCATTTATTTAACTGCCTTGATTCAACGTTAGAAGCCATATATTTGGTTTGCGTGTATGCATATACGTGAGTGTTGCAGTCTGTGTGTGTGTGTGTGTGCGTGTACGTGTGCATCAGAGAGTTTTTGTTTCTACGTTTTGGTTCCATTTTCAGAGAAGGGACTCATGCATTCTACGACGCATCGTCAAGTATGACTGGTTGGAAATGCTGACGGTGGCACTGCCCTGTTTTCATGAATCATCTGGAAAGAGGTCAGCTGTTTGCTCAACATACTGATTGTAACCCTAAAGGCAAAGATGGTTTAATAATCTGAGCTTTACTGAAAGGAAACATCTGTGAACAACCCATACTGTATACTTGCTTGTTTCTGTCTAGGTTCATCGATTAACACATGCAATATAATTCTGCAATACTCTACCCCGCCTATATATATATAAATATATATATAAATATGAATATCTATACTTATGCTGTACAGGAAAATTGACTTGTTTCTTTATGTATTATTTGTTTGTTTTTTATTATGTGAAATTTTAAAGAATCCAGCAGCTATTGTGGCTTCACTTGAGGTATTGTAATCCAGTGACCATGTTGTTACCTTAACCAAAAATGTGTGAGGGAATGAAAGGGTATGTTGCTGTGTTATTTTTGTGTTAAAAGAAAAAAAACAAAAACAAAAAAAAAAAAGCACTAGACTAACTGCTTACAACTGGTTTAAAGACACGGGATGAATCCACGTTTGAGCTCAGCAAGTCAGATCCTCAAAAATGTCACCTGAGAGGCATTTCCAAGTGTTTAAATTGATAGGGTGGCCAATATGGGATACAGACGCCCCAGTTGGAAAAAATCACCTAGAACTTCGGTGAATGTCTCCACTTTTGGGTGCACTAAAATCCTTTGGTTCGAAGAGCGAGAGTGGGTTGAGGCTTTGATTATTTTTATTCGAAACATTCTGATCCTGTTGAATCTAAAAACTCCTTCTCCTGCTGAATGTATGCCATACGAGGAGGACGACAGCTAATCAGTTTTAAACTGCCATGTAAATAAAGGGACAGAGGATTTTATGATGCAAGGGGGGACTGAGCATTGCTGTATGAGTTGCTGAGTGTCTGTGTGATCTTTTTTTATAGTCTGTTGATGCTTATTTGGGTTGGAAATTGCTGTATTTACCATTTATACTACAACCCAATACCCCCAGATCTGAATATTACAGAAAGTCTAAAAAAAATGTACTGAAAAGGGCATGAATGAGAGCGTGCTGTAACCACTTTGAACCTCTCTGTCCAAAGTGAGAAGTGAGGACGTCCACTTAAGCACCTTGTGTTGCACTACAACCTTGTAATCAAAAAGATAAAAAGGAAAAAAAGAAAAAAAATCAATGTTCTGTTCTCTCAAAACTGTTGTCACACTTCTTCTGGACCCAATATACGGTTAAAATGTAAAGACGAGTAAAAGGGAAGTCAACTGGGGCAGCTGGTTCATTGTGTTAAACAAACATGGTGGCCAACTTTTTCAGCTCTGACATTGATTTGGAGCCAAACTGTAAACTCACTGGACATTTCACTCAGGTTTGTTACCTTCTCACAGCTATGTATTGATTGCCCCAATGTGGCTCTCTATTGATTTATGTAGACATGTCTATTCCCATATTTTGAGCTTGTTTACGTAATCGACTTGAGTAATTCGAATTGGCACAGGAAACAAAAAACATAAAGTAAAAGTCCTAAGATTGTTGCCAGCTTTAGTGCTTGATCTCTCGTTGTGAGATCTTAAAAACTGGTCACTGTCTTTATCCGAGGGCTTCACTGTTTGGCTAGTGAACCTTTGGTCATTTTTATACAGTTGGAACAAAAATTCAAAGGTGATTAAAATGTTTATTTATTTTAGTGATTCAAATTAAAAACTAAAATTCTTATGCAATATTTTAAGCATGTATGTATTTCTGTTTGTTTTGATGATTATGGCTGTCCATGTACTTTATAAGAACTCAATATTTGACTGGGCTCCTTTGGCACGAATCCCTGCATCAACGCAAATCAGCAGGGAAGTATTCGGCAAGTGGTTCTGCTGAGATGTCAAGGAAGCCCACGATTAGTTTTCCTGCGGCCTTCAGCTTGTCTTCATTGTTGAGTCTTGTGTCTTTCATCTGCCTCCTGAAAACACTGATTAGCTTTTTGGTTTGTAGAACTCAGTGTCACCATGGACATTGTTAGTGTGGGTTTTCATGTTAGAAAATTAAATCAGTATTCATTTTGTAAAGCTTGTCGCGTGAAGTTTCCTGGTATGAGGCTGTGCTGATTTTAGTCACAGTGGAAATTGTTCCCAAAATCACCCCTTCTGTGGAAACCTCAACCTGGACTGCAATTAGTTTGGATTATGTGCCTCTCCACTTTTCTGCCATACCCTGAGATCTTTATTTTTATTTCCTTCCATCGTGAAAAAAGTACTTTGGGCCACTTGGGAATTGTCCAGTCCTTTTTCTCTTTAGTCAGGATAAAACGTCTTTAATATCTCTGGTTCAGGACTGGCTTTAAACAAATAATGTCTGTCCTAGATAGATCTGTGTGTGGTGGCTCTTAAAGCACTGAAATGGATGCATAAATGTCCCCATTGGGATGAGTAAAGTAGCTATCATCATCATTATGATCATCACTGAGTCCAGACCAGGTTCACTTGTTGAAACTCCCCAGAATCTTGAATTAAGTTTTGTTTTTGAATAATTTCGTTCTCATCTCTGTTGCTGTGCACCTTTCTTTACGACAGTTTTTTCTTCCATTCAGATTCTCATTAATATGAATTAATATGCTTGAATGTTACGCTATAAACAGCCAGCTTCTTTAGCAGTGGCTTTTTGTGGTTTGTTCTCCTTGTGGAGGGTTTTAGTGCTTTCTGACTTAATGGATCTCGTGCCAAATAACTTTCTGAGAAACTGGGATTTCATTAGTTGTAAGCCATAATCAACAAAATTAATGGAAACAAAAGTTTGAATTGTGTAATTAATCTATAATACGGGTTTTACTTTTTAAGCTGAATTGCTGAAGTAAATCTACGTTTTAAAAAATCTCTAACTAACCGAGGCACTCCTGCAATGAAGCAAACAAAATTAAATTCTCTGTTTCACAAAAAAGTAAATAAACTTCTTTTCATCCTTCCTGAGTCACAGTACCGCCTCCCCAACCTTTCAGTAATACATGAATCATGAATTGTTTTCTTTTTTTTTTCTGTGGGAAAAGTGAACACCAAAACACCAACACCATTCTGAATGAAATCTGTCTGAGTTGTGTTTTTCTGCGCGCTTCAGCACTGTTCTGTCTGATTAATTGGTCCTTCTCCTGAGTTCTTTTTGCTAATACCAGAGTTTGCCCTGTTAAGCTGCTATCAAGACTGTGCAGATCTCTGAATGAGTCCACAGTCGGCGAGAGCAAGATGAATGGAGAATTAAAGAGCTAATGTTTCAGGCAATATCAGGCACCGTCTCTGTTTCATTGCATCTACATGTAGTGTGTAATTCTCTCCCACTCAAAAGGATGGCATTTGAGACTCTTTGATCGGCACCGCTCCGTTTGAACCGTCGGCCACAGGCCCGATACAGCCCCGGCCAAGCGCACACTGCCAGTTTATCTGTTTTTGTGTTTGTCTCACGGGTTGCTCGGTGTGTCGGCTTCAAGCTGCCATTGAGACGCGTGTGCTGTGTTGGCCTGATGGTGGGCCGGTTCAAAGTGTGATTGTTTAATAATTCTTCTTCTGGACTTTGCTGTAAAGTGGGAACGAATTCCTTCAAATGTGTTTGGCACTGACTGACAGTGACTGAGAATCTCAAAGTTTCAAGCCTCTCACTCTTGCTGTACCAGATGTTGAGAGTACTGAATGCCTTGGTGTTGATTTGTTAGCAAATCAGGGTCTTATGTTTGTCTGTTCTTTCTGAGTTATCAGTCAGTTTTATTTGGTTGTAGATTCATGATTTATATTTACAATGTGCCCTCTGCACTTGGACTGTATATACCTTGTGCCTAGTACATCTAGTTTCCACATAGTCTCCTTTGTGGTATGTATGTGCCTGTAAAAATGCAAATATGTGTTTTTATTTCCAACTTGCAATATATGTACAAACCATTAGATGACTAGTATTGCTAAATTACAATGACAATGTCAGTATATATAATTTTCCCTGATAGGGGAAACACAAAATTGCACATTTTTTGTTGGGTTGAACCTTCCAACACCGTGCGCGCTGTACTCGGTACGCTCATGTTCTGTACATAAGGTATACACAGAGATGTGGGGAGCCTTCTCGGGTTTTCACCACAACCTGGTGTTTAAGCATCATTTTTACAAAGAGAGGGTGAGCTCTGGCTAGCTCCTGGTGGATATCAGCAGTCTAGACATTAGTTTAGGAAAGCTGCTTGAGCCAAAAACAGCAGAAGTTAACTAGCAAAACTGTGGAAATGCTTGCACAAAATCAAAATACATATAAAAAATGCTAAAAAAAAAAAAGAAAAAAGAAAAAAAAAAAAAGGCTGTTCATATGCTGGATTATCATCGGTCTGTGCTGTTGCACAGCTTTTCACAGTGATGCTGGTTGCACACTGATCTGGTGTTGGCCACTAAAGAGAAAAATAATTCTGTCCAAGACTGAATCCAAATCTTGAGTTACAGCAAGTCTTAAACATGACTCCCAGATGAGTTAGCTGACAGATAAAGCAGAGTGCATGCTTGTATTTTTCTCATTTAAGCAGAGTTCTGTGTATGATTGTTGTGGGACCTTCAAATCTAGAAACTGTTGTGTATCAACTACTGTACAATGATTTTATTTAGTCTTACAGTTTAACTTTTGTGTCGTAGCTACTGTAGCCTGCTTAACTTACCTAAGCCTTCTCTCTGCTTCAGGACTCTGTGTGCTTGAGTTTGTGTGTGTGTGTGTTCCTGTGCCTTTCCTTCTATAATGTTGGTCCCACTTGAGAATATGATGCCATTTAGGGGGTTGAAACCCACACAAAGCTGAGAGATGCCAGCACAAATAAAATAATAATAAAAAAAACACCAATAAAAGGTCACAACCACAGTTGTTTTCAAATTACTAAACAATATTGAAATGCTTTCTAGAATTGACTCTAGCACATCCTAGACTTAGTAGCATTCCACAGCCTGCACGAACAGCTCAGTGTGGGCATCCAGACACACTTTACCAGCACCATGAAGATGACAGCACAGATCTCTGAAACACTAAAACCAGTCTGCAAACATCTCAGGCTGTGCTCGGCTTCTGCTCGTACAAAAACAGGCTTAGGTATTGCTCAACTTCAACTCTGTCTTAAGTTGATGTTTGTGTTCCAGTGACAACTCAGCTCCCAGCCCCAGCCGCAGTGCTTACCAAATTGGTCTAAAATGATGGTGGGGGGGAACGGGGATGGTTTGGGTGGTCCTTGTTGTCGTCTTGTCTCTCCAGATTGGGTTACATAGCTGGTGGCTGGGATGAGGGGCTGATTTGCTCCTGTGTCTAAAAGGCTGTCTTGTCCACCACCTTTGTTGGTCAACAACACAGAGCCACACCCTGGTTTATCTCAATAAGCTGGTCTGTCAGTCAGTGGCAATGTTGTTTCAGCATCCATAAACAGACATAAAATACCTTGTTGTGCAATAAAAAAATGAGCGCATTGGCATACTTATCCCTGTGTGTTGACCTTTTTTTGTCAGCCTGTATTTGTTGGTATTTTGAGTGATCAGTAGTTTTAGCATGTGAGTGTTGAACATTTAACTAATGCCTCATTTTCACTGAGCGGTATGGCACGGGTTAGTGCAGATTGGTATGCTATGATGTCTGTTTCTATTGTTAAAGCGGCCCATACAACAGACTCACACCGCATCATTCCTGGATACCCTGGACGATGAACCTGACCCATGTCACTCAGTGGAAACAAGGCAATGGAGAGCCTTGCAAAAGTATTAATGCACCATGTCCACATTTTCTTGCAGCAGAACCATCAAATGCACTGCTTGTTTAGTTCAGTTTTATATCATAGCTCAACTCCCAGGATAAAGCTGTGAAATGAAATGAAACCAATCAAAACCTGAAAGGTTTGGAATGCATTATTAAGATGAAGGAATACAGCGAACAGGTCAGGGATAAAGAGAAGTTAAAGAGAGAGCCTTAATTAGGGGAGCTGCCAAGAGTACCATGGTACCTCTGGTAGAGCTGCAGAAATTCACAGGTGAGGTGGTAGAAACTGTGGAAACAAGGCAATGGAGCAAACAACTAATAAGCTGTTTGCTCTCAAAACCAGGCCATTAAGGAGAATTAGCAAAAATGAATGCCATTGTTGAAAGGAAACAATGTGTTTAGAGTTTGCCACAAGCTATTTTGAAAACACAGCAAAAAACCTTTACTGTTTTGTCTCACACAGCGAGGAAATTCCAGTGCAACGGCAGCGAAGTGACTGGTACTCAAACCATGAAGATTCACACAAAGATAAAAATAGAAACTATACAAAAACACAACTGCAGCATGTACTGTACAGTAAGGGCACAAATACTGGACAATACTGTCCAAATATTAAAAGTGCAGTTCTGGTCAGATCTGGTCACTTAATTTCCCAGCCTGACTGCAAAATACCATGTGTGCCAGAAAACACTTCACATCATTTTGACATACAGCCAGTGGCAATTGAACAGGTGATGCATTGATGTGAGGTAATCAATGTCCAGACCTAACTACAGTTTTGGATCCATGGTCCATTTGTCCATACATTGTCTTCACCAGCTTGTTCTTGCAGGGTTGTGAACAGGCTGGTATTTATCTGCAGTGGTCAATTAGCGACTTGTACAGAGTAAACCCTGGACCGGTCGACACTCCATCACAAGGCAGCATAGAGACATGCAGGACAAATAGCCACGTACACTACATACCAAACCTAACAGGCATGTTTCTGGAGTGTGGGAGGAAGTCGGAGTACATGGAGAACCCACACATTCATGGATAGAACTTGCAAACTCCATGCAGAAAGACCCAGGTTGGGATTTGAACCCAGGATCTTCTTGCTGCCAGGCAACACTGCTACCAACTTGTCTGGTGAAGCTTGAGGTGTTTTACAACCCTTAAAACTTGCTGCTGTAACTGGAGTGAGATGTGATTGTGCAAAGTATTAGCTGGTGGGGGAGCGAGTACGATGCAACACATTTCACAAATTTATTTTAAAAGAACATGAATTATTTCCTCCCACTTCACAATGACCCTTTTTGTGTTGGTTTATATATGAAACCACAATTAACATTTAACATTTTGAATATGGTTAAAGGGATTTGAATACTTTTGCAAGGCAACACACTTCCTGGAGGTAATATCTGCAATCACACGCACGCGCACGCGTGCACGCACATGCATTTTTCCTAGCTGGCCAGCCGCTACACCCGTGTTGTACCCTACATCAGATGAGATCTTTTTCTCTGTTGCTCTGCAGACAGAGGCTCTGCTGCATCCCTGATGAGATGTCTGAGCACAGACTAACAGCTTTCCGTTTTGTGTTCATGTGCACATCAACACACAAGCACTGCACAGGAGTTCGCAAGCAACATTTCTTGTTTTTCCCTAAGTGGGTTTGCATGCACATGGAAAGTCCTACTTTTGCTATTAGTCTGAAACAGAGAGGGTACATGAACTGGTGTGTTTGTGCACGCATCAGAGATGAGGGCAGCCCAAGGACAAAGTCCGTAGCAGCCGGGGAGCAACACCCACCCATTTGCTCTCTGTCTGCATCTGTTCCTCTAAACGTGCACACACACATGCACACGCCTGCACACAAGGTGAGAAATACTAAAACGCACACACACACAGCTGCCTGGATCCTCACTGATTATGTATGGTGCACTGAGATAGAAAGATTAAAATTACATGCAAGGTGAGGTTTTGACACTGAGCTTTCACACCATTTGTGTTGCCTCCTCAGGTCTACACGCAGTTTGTACAAATGTGGGTGAGGCCATCCGCAGTGCGTGTCCGTAGCTTTACCTTGATGTGACATAATGTCCTCTTTCCACAGCTCTATTGCCACACACATGCACCCCCCCACCTCTCCACACACACACACACACTCTTTCTCTTTCATTGTAATTCAATGAGGAAGGGAGCAATGTACTGATAGTGGCTGCAGGCGAATACTACATCGGGTCGTGTTGTGTAGCTATATGAGTCTAAGCATATAGTTTCATCCTTTATATAGGGCCAAGGATTGTCCTCTACCTCAGTTTCTCTGCAGTGCTGGTCCTCTACTTTGTCCCTGGCTGTCCTACTTCAATTAATCATATCAGCATCAAATGCACTACCTCCCAGTCTGTGTTCCTCCAGAGGGCAATTTGCTTATTTAGCTCCTTACCGGTATCCTTGTCCCTTTGCATCCATCTCCTTACGCTTTACCTGTGTTGTCCGACACACTTACTCTTCATCAGCCTCTCAGCCTTCTATTCTGGTCCCAAGTAGCAAAATCTGCTGTTTCAGCTTTAGTGAGTCTCTACCAGGTGCAGATTATTATCCATTTGCCAGGGTAAAACCTTTCAGTTTTTCATGTCTGTAATTCATGGATATGCAGGCTGACTTATAAGATCCACAGGGAAGGTGGAGGGACAGCAATGTGGCTTAGTTGTTAGTACCAGCAAGAATATTTTAGGTGCAAATCTGTGTTCTGTAGAATCTTTCTTTGGTGAATAGGTATGGGCCAGTATAAAATTATGATGTCCTTGAGCAAAAATACATCGGTTTCGTTGTACTGCAGTGTTTGGAATATAAACATTGCTGATTACTCCGGAAAATGACAATCAAATAAGAATCAAATATTGCACCAACAAAATTGCAAGTATCAGATCAAGGATTCCTATCCAAAACCTTTCATACAATTTGGTTTGAAACTCACTAACTAAACTTTTATGTCAGTCACAGTAGCAGGAAGAGTAAGGTGATTTGTGTTGTTGGAAAGCTAATTTATTTCTATCTAATTGGGGCCACATTAGTAAGAAGAATTGAGCAGCAGACGTAGGTACTGTTTGTGGGTTATAGCCATTAAAACGTACCAAATCCTTCTGGACTGCCAAATAGCTCATTCTGCTGATCACTTTAGTCATTTCTTGATTTGGATGATGACAGTTTGAAGAAATAATTGGAAGAGCGACTGGGAATGCTGCAGTTTATTAATTTAAACAGAGCTTTAGGAGTTTTTGAGAGAACCATAAAAGCCTCTTTCTTCACAGTGCTGCTTGACTCGTCCAGATAGCAGTCGATTTGTTGAAGCAGGTGTGACGTGCTTCAACCACAGCCCACAGAGGTCAAGATGTTTGCTTGTTCACTCCCTCACATGACAATAGTCTTTCTTGGACCTTCATAATAAGACAGCTCTGGAGTCATTGAGGACAAGGCGGGATGTCTTCCAAGGTACTGAAACCTGCTTCCTGACTGGGCTGAACAGATGCTGCAGAACTCCTTCAGGACTGTGGGACACACACCATCTAGACCAACGGATGTTCTCACACCTTTACTGGGGATCCATCCTATTTTTCTGGTTGGCATGTTGTTTTCCTGACTGTCCCATTGAGTGACTAAAGTGGGACTTAATCATAATTGTAATGTAGACCACACAATACTAATAACGCTGATAAAATGCAATGCATATTTTTACTTGCTGTTGAGCTTTGAAGCAAATAAATGGAGTTGAATTTGTTTTGTTTAATTTGGCATCAATATCAGAATTGAAGTTCTTAAATGGCTTAAATCAATGTTTGAGGCATTTTATACAGGACACATTTGGTTAATTATAGTATTTCTGTGGCGATAAAATAAATCGCCACAGAAATACTAAAAGATTTTATTATTTTATGGATGGAAATCCTTTCTTTTTAGCCAACAGAAGTTTGAAAACAGAGATTTCAAACTTTGCAGCCTTGCAGCTTTATTCATTGCTCATTCCTACACAGTTTTAGCTTAACAGAGCGATTGGTGTTGTCCGTGTCTATGCAAAGATTTTTTGCTGGGACTCCTCTGGTAGCCAAGCCATTGTTGCCTTTTTTCCACTATCAGCCAAATTAATGTGTGGATCTCTAACGTGCATGTAAATAGCTGTAATTTGGTTCTCATTTGCACACAATAACTCTATATCAGGACATGTGAAAATGTGCTGAAAGCCAGCAGTTCAAAACTGAGAAGAATGCAGAAATTTTAACCTTGCATGCCCCATCATTTCCGCAGCTCCAGCCACGTCTTTCTGCTCCAGGAATCATCTGGGGAACGCGGCTCAGTTCTGAATACCAGGATTAGCATTTGGTCCAAGCTCTGTCCATGAATGAGTCAGCAAGCATGACAGCAAATAGATACAGAAAATCATCTTACAGCCGCAGGCAGCCTCTGTCACATCACAGTTTGCTGGACAGTGGGCCGGGGAGGAAGTGAGAAGTGCACCAATGTGAAATGATCAAGAGAAAGGCACACAGCCAAAGACAAGGGGCAAAGGTTGCACAGTCCCTTACTAGCTGTGTCAATTAGATAAAAAAGATGATGAATTTATGCAAACAGATGCGGAAGTAGTTGCTAGTGTTCTTATTTGAACATCTTATGAGAGACAGTGATAGATTATGAGCTTAGTCAACTACTGTTTTCTGTAAAACATTTAAATCTAAATTGGATTCTACTCATACATGTAACATGTTTCAGATTTTTTAGAATGATAATGAACATTTTTCTTTAAGTTTATTTGATCAGATAGCAAGTATTTCCCAGCAGTTCCTATCAAGTGCTACACATTTGCTTACAACATCAAATTATGCAATGGTCATATGCCTCTCAGCTATAAGAAGGAAGAGGAGGGCATTAACTAACAAGAGCTCAGCTGCTATATGTATACACTGTTTTATGTAATTTTTTATATAACCTTTTATGTAAACAATCAGGCTAGTTAAAAGTAGCTTTCTGAGAAAATAAATCTCTTTCATAATTGTTTTCTTACAGGGTTTAAAAGTCAAATCCTCCTTTAATGTCTAGATGTGTCTCTATTCAACCCACTTGGGTCAAATAATCACCTCATTTCCATTTCCTACATATGCTTCATTTTATTTGCTTATGTCTATCTTAAACAAATAAACACAACACAAGCCAAACTTGACCATAGGAACCTTCGAGAGGCTTCTCCGATCTTTTTCTTGAGATTTAATTTGGTCACCAACGTTGACTGGGTAGGTGACCAAATTATTTCGTTTATTTCACTTCTTCTTGCAGTAACCACCTCCACACTGAACAGTGTGAACTTACTTTCCAATTTCTAGATAACTGTGTCATAACTAGTCATACAAAATCTTGGCTGATTACCAATTACTTTCTCGGAGTATGTCTGATAATGAAGAAAGACGCATCAGAAAGAGAATGAGGTGAAACGGCATCTGTCTGCTGAGCCCTCTGGCTAGGTATCTGGGCTGAGCAGCGCTCACTGTGACCTGCTAAGCACCTACCATTACAGGTGACCCAGAAAACATCCGCTTTGTCCAAAAGAGTGAGGAGATTTACTCAGGATGAGACAAAAACGTGGCAACCTTTGAGATATTAGTGATATTTTAGAAACATGAGCAACAGGAAACATGATTCATTTAGAGGAATCAAGGAGAAAATCTCGAGGCAGATAATATTACCCTTTTTCTCTCACAAGCACTTTGTTTCATTAACAAAACATTTAATCTCCTCAAGTCTGCAGTCTCTTTCAGCTGTGATTGTTTTGCAGCAGGAAGCAGAAGCCCCCACACTGTAATTTTGCTCCATCATCCACTTCCAGTGATAATATTTTCTCTGGGCTGCCAACTGAAGTGATGAGAGCCAGGACAATGCTTTGCTTCTGAATCATCTCATCTGTTCTGCTCTGTCAAGGTCTGCACTCAGTGACACTGTGGCTATTCATCTGAGCAGACACGCTCACACATTCGCACATTGTCATGCGCTCGCAGTGAAGGACAAAAATATCCACCATCCCGTCTCAAAGCTCTCATTAACTAATCAGCATAAAGTTTCCACCCAATCTCTCCGTGGCAGCATGTCATTGCGCACAATTTATTTGTTCAAAGTGAAAGGTACCCTGTGGTGTTTCACAAGTTCTTGCAAGTTACTGTTTGCTTTTTATGTAAACTCTGGTTTCAGGTAAAGGTTGACAACAACTTCTTAAGTACTTTGAGTTTTGACAGGTCTGTGGAAATGGCTTTCAAGTGTTCTTGTTTTTTTGTGTGTGTTAATTTTTGGTTCCAGATTCTACCACCCATTAGGGAAAAAAAAAATCTTTGGTGCTGATCTTAAGCAAAAACTGTTTAGCTTTGATCAGCTAAACAAGATGCAATTGAGTAAAATAATTACTTGAACAAAAATATTCCTCTTAAAGGATTCAAAGTCAATTGGTTTAATCTCATCAGTGAAGTTTAGATTATTTGGTTTAGTTGTCTCAAATAGTAAAGACTTAAAACGGATTAAGACTTTTTTCACAGAAGTCAGAGGCAAAACAATGTACAACTAACTTCTGTTTAAATCTACACCATAATATTACGAGTCAGAATTGTGTCTTATATATATATTTTTTTAATCTTTTCTGCTGTTTTCTAGCCTAGATGTCCTCAGTCACCTTCATCTTGTCTCTGGATTGCCATGTCAGCTTCTGTTTTCTCTTCATCATTTAATCCGCACTTTCACTTGGCCAGTTTCTCTCCTTCCAATTTTAAGGCTCCATGATTTTAGCTGCTCAGCTCCAGATCTGTAGCCGATATACTGTTGTTTCCCCTCAACAGTTTTTTGTTTGCTCAGTGATTTGTTCCTGGATTTACTGCTTTGGCGGTGTCCTTTGTTGGTGCATCTGCTCTCTCAAGTTCTGAGAGATTAGGTTTTTTTGTGTGTTTTTTTTAAAGAATCCTGTTGATGTCTGTTTATCTTTTGTGAATTAATTGAATTTGTAATGTGAAGAGGGTTTTGCATGTTATGTTTTTCCACTCTGTGTGAAGAACCAGCACAGTTTTGCTAAATTAGAGAAAGTGACAAAAAAAACATGATCACATCTTTTGCAATCTTTAAGTGAACATTGCAACTCTGGTTGTGTAGATGCTTCTGCTTTTGTTGTTGAGCATTAGCAAATGTAGCTGGTTTGTTCTGCTCCATCACCATGATTATGTGACCATATTCACAATCGCATCCTGCTGTGGGGTCTTGCATTTTGAATTCAGGACTCTTTGCTGAAACATAATTTCTGGTAGTGACTTTAAATGGCCTTAGACAAGATTGATGTTTGTGTGCTGAGGCATCTTAAGCAGGGCATTGTTTCTGGGTGAGGGAGAGAACAGCAGTGACAGTCTAATTGTCAGGAGTATGGAGGAAGGCCTCTCAGCATCCATCATCTTCACACAGGGCACCCTTGGGTCCAACCAGCACCCTCATCTCTCCATCTCCTCTCGGAGCAAACAGACCTTGTAAAAGTCCCGCTCAAACAAACAAATACAATAAACACACCCAAGGTTCTGTGCTCGGCTCCAATGAGGCAGCGCTGCGCCCTCCGCCATGTGGTCGTTCAGCCATAAATATGTCTTCATTTATTTCAAGGAGGCAGAACAGATGTAATCTCTCCATAAATGGCATTCCGTACACATCGCTTTAAACGTGTGAGCCGCCACAGGTTGCCACAGCTTTTAAGGATCTGGAACACTTTACTAATCCAGACTGTTTTATTTTCTGTAGGTCCGTAATCGAGCTACTCACATTCCCTTGCAAAACATGCATTTTTAGTATCATCTTTAGTAGATTGGTGGTTGTGCCACACTCTTTCCATTTTCGGACGATAGATTGAGATGTGCTTCGTGAGATATCCAGAACTTGGAGTGTTGCATTTTAGCCTTAAACCTTCGCACAGCTTTATCTCAGAATGGACCGGAGTTCTGCGTTCGGTTTGTTTCTGAAAATAAATCCCATGAGTTATTTTCACCGTTTCTTTGAACTTCTGTTTGCATTGAAACAGATTGCATCTTAGAAATTGGACTGATAATTTTAAGCTATATTTTGACAGTCATCATACTATGTGACTCAGAAAAATCTGCGCTATTTGTGTCTCACTAAAACAGAAATTCAGATCTTTTCAAATTGGGAGAGGAAGTGTTATCATCGCAGTTAAAAAAAGGAAAAAGAAAGACTACCGGGTGGACGGAGAATAAATTTTAAATCTGCACACTCACGGGAGATGGATGGAAAGATACAAGGATAGCAGCAAGAAGCTAAATAAAAAAATTTGCCCGCAGGAAGTAAACAGCCAGCAGGGGTCGTTCACTTGAAGCTTATATGATTAATGAACTCAAGACAGAAAGAGACAATGGAGAGGTCCAGCACAAAGCTTTGCATTTGTTTATTAAATTTTTTTTTACCTCTCACTATATTGGACAACTGAAGGAAAATTGCTCACTTGCCCAAACACAGGGATTAATCGCCTGAGGCAAGTTGGGGCTGGTGAAGTCAGATCAAGAACTGTTTTTGGTCCACTGTAACTGTTTAGAACAAAGGCTGTAAAATCGTTATATTCTCTGAACAGTGCAGATTTTGTTCACTGCTTCCAGTGACCATGTGCATTTAGATCTCGGATGTGCTTTTAGTGCCACAAAGCACACTACTGATTTGCTGTGTTGGGTATTCAATGGGTCTGGTGCCAAACTCTTAACACAGGTTGTGTTTTTCATGACAGAACTGATGTGTCACTTTAACAGAACAATTCTGACAATCAAATCAACACAACCTCTGCAAAATGGGTTATTTTGACATAAATATACATATAAAATGTGTCTTCATAGGTAAGGTTAATGAAAAACTGACGTTTCAGTTGAGGAAATTAGAGATACTTAAGCACTTACATTCATAAAGCTGGAGCAGCGACTTCATGGCTCAAATATTTTCAAAGAAATATGAATTTAACGCCTTAGTGATAAGCAGAATCACTAAGGCGTTAAATAACCTTTAAGGTTAAATAACCTTCTTTAAGGTTATTTAACGCCACATCTTTTTAACAGTCCTATACTGCCTTTGTGATAAAATGTATTTGTAACATTCAGTGAATATTTATGAGAACCATGACAATAAATTTAACAAATAAGATCCTCTCTGCCCCTTCCAACATTTATCAGTGTTTTAATAGTATTCAAATGGCAGCATGTGTGTTTGTCATTAACCTGATCCATGAGGGAAGAAAGAACAGAGGTTTTATTTTATTTCATTTCTTAAAGTTCAGAGATTGTAACTTTGTAACTTATCTTCTTTAAGAGTTATAACCAAAGATATGGGGAAAGAAAAGTGCTGTGCGAGAAATATTTGAACAATAATATGACTCAGCATCAAATATGCAAAGCATAAAGTGCCAAAAAATAAGTAGTTATGTCAAATTCTCTCAAAGACTCTCAAGTTTGTACTCTAAGAGACATAGCAATGCATATTTTCCATCGGTACATATTCATGTTGCATCTGCTGAACTACGTGACGTAGCCACACCAGTATATGTTATTCATCAATGCGATGTCTGCACAGAACAGTTTGATCTTGAGCATCGTCTCTCACCTTCATCTGATAAGCAGCAGACTTAGAAATGAGGTGAGTAAGGAACTGATTGGGAGTAATCTACGAGCGCGCGCTGAGCTTTTTGGGAAAAATAAAGAGCAGTCACGATGAACCTGGATTTCAGGGAGATTTGGCTGAATGAGATGGGGAGGAATATAAAGAAGTGTGGCTGCTGATCAGAATGTGGAGTCATTAAAGAAAGTCCAAGTTAAGGTCATCAAGACTCTGAAGGATGTTGAACTGTGTTCTCATGACAAATGATTTACAAACTTTTTTAATATTCTGAAAGTTCTGTAATGGCATTATGAATACATGGTCAGTAGTGGCAGTAATGACTTCAGCAGTGGCCAACTTGGGAAGCAGGTATTCTGCCCAGAATACCTAAATTGCTCTTTAGTACTTTAGGCATGGGCAGGTCTTGGGTTCAGATCCCAGCCTAATGTCTATCTGCTTGTTCTCCCAAAAACAAATCTAATTAATCTATAAGTGTGTGGATGGTTGCTTGTTTTGTGTGTCTCTGTGATGGGCTGGGAGGCTGTTCAAGCTGAATCTCAACGACTGCTGGAGATGCGCACCTCCTTTCCCCTACAACCTGCAAGAATGAGGCGTTTATTTATCTACTTTTTATCCACCTACTTATTTAAATAATTGCTGGGTTTTTTGGTTTTTGACGTGTCATTTATTTTTTTTTTGTGCTTATTCTCCAAATTACTGCCTCAAGTAAGAATGTCTTGAGTTCAGTGTTGTATTAAAAATCATAAATAAATCACAATGAGGAGAACAAGGTGTATAGATGATGGTTGTATGGAGGTTGAATACTCCTGGTCCAGTTAAATCAAGCTCCAGGTATCCTGTTTTTGACACCATCACCTGATGTCCTTGTCTTCTTCCAGTGATTTCTTATTTTTGGATTTTCCCTACACTTTTTTTTCCTAAGTTTTGATTATCCTCATCATTAGTAAAGACTTTATTTTTTTCACTTCTCTGCCTGTATCTGACTTCATGACAGATCAGAACTCTTCAATGATGCGTTTCAGTAGCTTTCTTTCAGCCAGCTGACTGGCAGGAAACAGCAATTAGGGTTAAGGCTGCACCACTCTCCATGCTCTCAGAGACAACTGGTCACTTTTCCACCATCTGTTGTTAAGGTAAGGCTGTATAAACCCTTTAAGATAAAGTTGTAGTTGTTTTTAGACAGTAACTGTTTAAAACCTAGTGTTCCCTAACATTGATAATTCATCTATAACCGTTGTCAATTGTTCGAAATATGCTCTACTTTCTCCAATCAGTATTGAAGCACAGATCTCCTACTATTGATTTATCTAAGTGTTTTAGTAGATGGCCTTATTCCTTAGCTACAAAAACATTCTGAACAACTGAAACTGAAAAAAAATAAATAAATCAATAAAACAAGGACTAAAAATAAGGATAAAATCACTCTTCAAACTCTTCGAAACGTCCTGCTAACTGATGCAGCTCAGCTGAGAAACACGATCATGTATTTCACAGTCATGGTGCTTCGGTTCTCTCACATTACAGATGTTCTCCTCTGCTCAAAGGCTCTGTTGCTAATGCATAAGGTTGACACAAAGGCTCCTTCAGTCACCGTCTGCCAGACCGTCAATGCCGTGATCAACCTATGACTCAGACACACACACATGCGTGCACCAGCACGTTCATGTTTGCCTCTGCTGATGTTTATCCTCCACCCCAAACAGGCTGGAGAGTCTGTATTATCTAGGATGGCAGAATACCCAGGGCGTCTCCCTTCTCCTCCTCAGATATCCCAGTATGATCTATTTCTGTCCTTTCATCTTTGCTCTCAGCGAAGTGCCTCTGACGTCTCTTAACAGACGAACGCTGTCAGATCACAGCACACAGCAAAAGAATTAAATTAAATCCTCAACCTTTTTAATTCTTTTTTTTCCCCACCAGATTATGTTTACCATCGCAGTCACTTTCCTGGAACAGGAGTGATAATAGGACCGCGGATGTGTGATTTAAATCAGCTGTCCCTCTTTGCTTTAACTGAGTCATTATCGCGATGAGTTGTTATTTTTGCACACAGAAGCAATTTAGTAATGAGTCATGCAGAGTTATTGGAAGCAAGCAGGAAAAGAGGGGGAAATTGAGCAGGGAAAGGGCACAAAGGGAGTAAGAGGGGTGGAAAGAGGAGAAACGAGAAGAGGAGATTATTTACAAAAAAAATTAAAAAAATCATGTCTTAAATTGCTGACTCACAGAAAGCTGCGGACCCTCTTTCTTTCGCCTTCTGATGTTCGTTTTCTCACCCACAGGCCCCACAACAAGTCACACAGCTTGTCCCCCCTCCACCCCCGAGAAAAAAGGCGCACTTACGCACACACTGGCAGCCCGAGAGGAAAGGGGATGAGGAATGTTGTTCCTACAAAGCTGCACTGTTGTATTGACTTTGCTGCCGTCATGTGGATTTATTCTGCCTAAAATAGAAAGCAAAAAAAAAAAAGAAAATATACGTATGCAGAGCTAAATCAACAGATCAAAGGCCTCTCGGATGTGGCTGGCTGGTGGGAAGTGTGCATGCTTTGGATGAATTCGGCATCGCAAAAAGCATTACATTACTAATCACGCTATCAGCACCACATTAAATCAATTTAGTTCAGTTCATTTGTATAGAGCCAATTTGCTGCACATCATCTCAGTTTGCTCAAATTCATATTGTAACATATAAATCCAATTAGCACCTAATTCAGCTCATATCAGTCCAATTTAATCCTGATTAAATACAATGATGTCAAAGTCAGTTTATCGTTAAACTAGTAAAAAAATTTAAGAAAACTTGATTTATAGCCTGGGATTTTGTGGTTTAGTTTTGTCTGTGCTTTAAATTATTCCTGTTTTTCTCTGTTTCTTTGGTGCTTTCTTGTGTTGCCAATTGATTTATTTGCTGGTAATTTTAATTGACTTAAAACAGTGCATCTGGTTTTAACGATATAGATGCTGATACTGAACTACTTTAGTAAATAATTTTTGTTTTAAGTCAATGAAACATTTCTTAGAATTCATAAAATTTTGGCATGACTCTTTGGAGACTTTTGGGAACTGAGGAGATTGACTGATGAAAGTTTTAGAGAAAAATGTTTCAACGTTTTGACTGACAACATATTTTTAGTGTTTCTTTGCTTCATGGTCTTGTAAATTATGCTTAGTGAACTTTTTGAACGTCCACCTCAAACTAACTTGCCCACACCACTTCTTGGTTAACTAATGTCATCTTTAGCTACGGATTTCTTTATTGGAGGTTAGATAAAAATTGCAAACACACATCTATACACCTGAGCATGCAAACAAGCGTCAGCAGAGCTCCCACAGCATCAGAAAGCAATTGAAGGTGCAGCACCCTCTGCTGTTTGCATAACAGGAAAAGAAACCATTCAGGAGAGAAGAGTCGGATGTCATACAGTATGACTCAGGGCTATGAAGTCAGAACAGGTTTATGTGGAGATTAAAGGATTGAGCGAGGGAGACAAAGTGTGGACAGGAAGACAGGCAGTGGGTCTATAAGAGTCTTGAAGCCCACTGGAGTAACGCAAAGAGTTTTTCTTCCAAATTTATTCTGATCAATTTCAAACAATGTCTGTGTTTATTACCTCAGGATAAAATGCATTCTTCTGGGTCAAATCTCAGATAATTGAGGCAAGTTGCTGCATACTTTGACTTTTCCAATACAAATAAAACATTTTCATTCAATCTCTCAATGTCATGAATGCCCTTTGGAGGGCTTCAGATACGTTTTTCCTATTAAAAATGCTTTCACTGCAAAGTAATCTCCAAGTATCTATGTTTTATTTAAAGGACAAACAAGAACAAAGGTGGTGTCATGACTGTCCAATTTTAAATTAAAATCTTAGCTCAGGGCTCATCTTGAAAGGAGGTCCCTAATAGTGATGAGTCAACAGATCGTTATCTGCCCTCTGAGTTGAGCTTGGTTGGTTTTTGGAGCATCTTTTCTGTCGCTGGCTCACAGCTTCTCTCCTGCAGCTCTCATCAGGCTCATAAACTCCACAAGCTGTTTGAAGCACAATTAAGCTTAAAGAGTTACCATGCTCTACCTTTCCATCGTCAAGCAGCCTCTGAAGGTAGCACGATATTTAAAATTTAACCATCATTGTGAAGGAACAGTTTGAATAATGTTTAATTTGTTTTGTTTGGGGGAGAGTTCAATAAAATAAGAAGAAAGATATGCATTTCAGATACAGGAGCTTAACAAAAATTAAACAGCAGGCGCAGGAGAGTTATTTTTGTATTTTGTTTGCAGAGTGGCATCAACTCCAGGACAACCTGCTGGCTTATTAACTAATTAATTATTTTTCTATGTAATTAATTTCTTAAGGTAAAACTGATTATCTATATGGATCACAATATTGCTAAATACAGTGGAATGCATTCAAAGCTCCAGCTCACTCTGACTGAACATCTTTGTAAACAGGGATATTTATGAACCGCATTTTGGTCTGGCCTCTGATCTGTACTTTGGCTGGACTATTTTAACACAAGAATGTGCTTTTATTAATACAACTTCATTGTAGCTATGGTTGTATATCCGCAGACATTTTCTTGTTGAAAGATGCTCCTCTGCCCCAGACTCAGGTCTCTTCCTGCTTATGGCTTTTCATACAGGACTTAATCATCTATCTTCCTGTTTTGTCAGTTTTATGAACTTTGTTTTGGAAGAATCAATTTTGGTGTTTTTGCATTTGCCCTTTTTTTTTTAATGTTTTCTTTTGTTTATTATGGAAACAAAATTGTGTTGCTCTATGCATGTCTGCAGCCTCTAGTTCACCCGCCTTGCCTGCTGCTGGTGGTCAGAAGTAAATCCCACATTGTGTTATTTTTGGTCGTTTGGTGTGCTTGACTTGATTGGGGCCAAAAGCTCCTATGTCACATGCACAGACACAGAAGTGTGTATTCATGTTGAAGAGGTAGTGTTAATTAGAGGTGTGTGCAAATGGAGCCAGATGTACCTCGACCCTTTCTTAGGGTCAATTCTCTCTGACAGTAAGAGCTTCACAATCCTAAGACCCAATTAATATGAGGATTTACTTATTATCACACTGAATGAATGTAATTAGACTGAATCATTTAGCGCTATGGTTAAGTGCAGGATAGCAGATGTTACCCTTAGCTGCTGGAAAGAACAATTAGTAATCATGCAGTTATTTCTGCAGCATTTAATTCATACTTTGCAAAAGCTGTCATTATTTAATTGCCCACTTCTGTCTTGGATACATCCCAGTATTTCAGCCTGAAACAGCAGAGAAGCAACATAATCTGAGACTCGGACCGGAGCAATTTCAGAGAGGTGTTTGTCCAGGGTATGTATAGCATGTGGGCTCAAGTTAACTGTGGATGACACCCCAGAGAGACCCAAACTGTCAAGCTGTCACATGTCCTAAGAAACTGTCAGGGTTAACACCTATTAAAACACAGATTAAACAAATACAGGAAAGACAAGAGAGTTAGATTCTTTTCTTACTCGCGAGGAGAACAGACAGAGATGTGCTTTCAGTTACAAATCTCCTACTGCTCTGAAACCACATTTGCCTGCTCCTCTCTTTTTATTGCTTTCAGGAATCCC
>CAEGAD010017643.1:0-25207 GCA_903067055.1 Poeciliopsis paucimaculata | reverse complement strand
ATCACGTTTCTTTACCATGTAAGCCCTAAAACCGTGGGTTTTATTTTGCAGATTAATTGAAATAAATACGGTTTTTACTTGTTTATTGAGACATATGAGTCGAAGGTTTTTCAGTCAGTGTCTGATGAACGAGTTCTCTACAGCTGCTTTGAAATTCCACGATTTTTCCTTTAACACCATAAATGCTTAAAGCATTACAAAACAGAGGCCCAGTATGTAGAATATTTTATATCATTATATAGTCTATTAATGTACGGGGACGCATTTTAATTTCTGAGCCTGCTATTTGCATCCCGTGTTTATTGTCCTGTTGACATGAAACTTATAGAACAAGTGTCATTACGTAGAAAAGGAGAAATCCTTCTTAACACTTTATCTCTTCAAGTTAGCAGGGGATACATTTTTTGGCAATATGGATTTGTACCTGCCAAAATTTGCATCCCCCATCTATTTTCCACAAATAGTACTATTTTCCACAATTGAAATAAAACTCATACCAGTATTTCACAGAACTACTCTGGTTATGTAGAACAAGTTATTTCACTCTTAACTCTTTATTTCTTCAAGTTAGCAGAGTAGTTCTATGAACTAGTGGTATGACTTTTATAACAATTGGATGATATTTGATGAACATAAAGAGGGGATGTAAATTTTGGCAGGAGAAAATCCATATTAAAAACCGTATTTATTTCAATTAATCTGCAAAATAAAACCCACGGTTTTAGGGCTTACATGGTAAAGAAACGTGATAATGTTAGGAATATCTTTAAAAATTTCCTCTTCGGTCAGATTTCAGTCCATTTCCTCATCAATATGCGAGAGTTTAGAGCGATGCGCGCTCCCGCGACAGGGGACGCAATTCTCGGCAGGCATGCGTTTCTCTGCATAACACCGGCCCTTGAGGACTGGAGTTTGTCACTCCTGCATCTCATCCTGCCAGAAAAAGGTTTCTCCCCTTTTAGGAAATTAAAACAAACAAACCAAAAAAAAAATTGAATGACTGTCCTTAATTATCTTCATTATTGCTACATCCTTGTCCTGCGGGAAGCCGACAGCCGCTGAAAAGTCCACTTATGTCTCGTGATGGCTTTATTCCATTTCCTACTATGACTTATTAAAGTAACAAAATTAGCTCACTTCTAACTTTGCTATCTCCTCTCTCTCTTTTTTTTTTTTTTTTTTGTGCAGGTGATAGCAGCAGCAAAGTGTGGATTTCAGGCTTCTGGTTTGGAGCTGAACCCTTGGTTGGTTTGGTATTCTCGCTACAAAGCCTGGAGAGAAGGCGTCCACCGCTCTGCCTCCTTTCACATCTCGGATTTGTGGAAGGTTGGTGGCTCCTGATTAGTGGAGCGCCGCGTACGAGTGATCGTTTAGTGTGACAAATAGACGGTGAAACTATTCAATTCTACTCTCTAAAACCCAAATGTTTTTTGTCCTTTTTTGACAGGCGAGCTTTGCTCAGTATTCCAATGTTGTTATTTTTGGAGTTCCTCAAATGGTGAGTTTGTAACTCTGTGATGAAATCTTGCTGGGTGAAATTGCTGTACAAATTAAAATAAGATGTCGCTTGTTTAGTATTTTGTTTAGTTTTTTGCTTTGTTTTTTGTTTAGTATTTGAAATCCCTAATGTTTTTTTTTTTGTTTTTTTTTTCCATGACTGCAGATGGATCAGCTCGAGGTCAAGCTGGCGAATGAGCTGCCAAGTTCAGCCAAGGTGGTCGCCTGCCGCTTCCCCTTTCCCACGTGGGTCCCTGAAAGCTCTGAGGGGGAAGGAATAGACACCGTGTGGGTGTATGACGCCAAAACATTTCACTCAGATCTGCACAGAAAAACGGGCAAAACGTCGTTCGAACAAGAATCACATTCACACTCATGAGATCAGCTCCCAGATTTTAATATTTTGTGTTGCAAAAAATATACTTTAAATTAGCTGCCCACGGCATCCCTAACCAAAATTGCTATATGAAGAAAATTGGATGACATGAGTAATTTTGTATGTATTTTTGAAAGGGATTATCTTGTGTTCAAAACGAGACTCTAAATCAAACATTGACGGTAAGTTGAGAAAGCTGTATTTCTCACAGCAACAGAGAGTACTACTCTCATTAATGCTTGTATAATTTGTTGTTTTTGTGTGAATTTAATAAAACAAATGCTGTAATGTAAAAAAAAAAAAAGAAAAAGTGTCCCATTGCTCTCTTTGGTGCCATCTAGTGGTGAATAAGCCTTACTGTCACGTATTGTCGCTTTGGATTATGTAGCGACTGCTAGCCGAATAACAAACAAGAAGCGTACGGATTATTTTTTAAAGGCATGTTATTCTGGCCATTTGAAAATAAACACGGTGCCAAAATGTTTACTCGGAGATAGCTGACGGCTGTCTCTTTTCCACCCCGCCGTCGGGCTGCATGTGTGGAGCTTAGCAGCCAGCCAAGATGGATACCGCAGAAGAAGGTAGCTAATGTTCTAACTTAAAATTATCTCATTTTGTGTTGCGACCTATTACGCCGCTCGCGTTGAAGCCTCCCGTGGAGGGTTATGTCATGGTTTGTGTAGGTCTAAACCAACGACAGAGTCAAAGGAGGGCTCGATGCGTTCTGTAGAGACGGACGGCGTTGAGTGAAATTTAAGAAACCGTTAGCCAATTAGTGTTAGTTCCGCAGCTAACGGGTGTTAGCTTCCATCTGTTAGCCCAGAGCTGTAAATACAAACAGCCGTGTTTAGGGCGCTGCGGTTCGGCGTTTAGAGACGTGATATGAAATGCAGAAAGGTTCCACTTGAAAACCCCTCAAATAGTTACGAAATACAAATGGACTCTTGTATAATAACCCCGTGCGAAGTTTCTCTATGGTTTTTCCAAGATAACGTTGGTTAAGTTGCACCGTTATCAGACGGTTACGCACAGTAAGAAGCTAGGCCACGCATACAATTAATTAGTTAACACTGTATTGTTGGGTCTCTGCACTTGTTCCAGTTGAAAATGCTACATTTCCAGATTTATGCTGATTTCTAATCAGTCTACTCATACATGCTACATTACATACTACATAATTGTGTAATCTTATAAGTTTAAAAACGCCCAACATGCTTCCCTTATGCCTGACTTGTAATAGCTTATTACAAGTCAGGTATTCACGCTGGTAGTCGATAGCCGATGACCAGCGAGGGCATTCTGAATGCCATCACACGGCAGCGTCACCGGCTAATTATAGGTATTTTTTATTTTGGTCACTGAACTACAAAGGGTAATCCAAGGATTACAGTTTGGCCCTGTTGCCCTGTCCTCTTCGCCTGCCAATATTACAGCACATGTATTTAAATGTGTTAGGCTTCAAGATTTGCTAACTGGTAATAACACTATACAAATGTGCAAAAAAGTGGCAGGCTGTGTCTGATTTGCAAAGTCAATTCAGACTTTTATATGTTAGTGTTTTTGTTCTATTGACTCGCTGATTGAATATACTTCAATCAGCGAGGGGGAGAAGTATTGTCAGAAAGAATTGGACCTGTGGAACGTAAACTGGCTCTAAAATTCAGAATGATTTATAGTTTTCTTTTGTTCAAGACATTTATGTGTTTACTATTAAAAGAAAAAAAAAAGAAGAAGTTAAATAAAGCCACTCAAGGATTTATTGAACTTCTGCTGATTGTAGATGATCTGTCAGAGAGAAATGCTGTGTCGGAGTCATTTTGACAAAATGATTCGAAACCTTCCTAATTTGTGTTTTATGTGCGCCTTTTACAGCGGACATTTGTCGAGTGTGTCGCTCAGAGGGCACCCAGGAAAAGCCTCTCTACCACCCTTGCGTTTGCACTGGCAGCATTAAGTTTATCCACCAGGAATGGTACGAGTGTGAAAACATTAATACACTCTGAATGAAGGTGTACTCAGCTCCGTTTTCTGTTGCTCTCGATGTCAAGCCATTGCTTTAAATACGCACAAGTCATATTAAACGTCAAACTCAAAGAACAGATGATACTGTTGAACTCATCATGTTGTGTTTTGTCTTCACAGCCTACTGCAGTGGCTGAAACACAGTCGGAAAGAATACTGTGAATTATGCAAACACAGGTTTGCATTTACACCAAGTGAGTCGTTCTGTAAAAAAAAAAAAAAAGGAGAAAAAAACCCCACTGCCATGCAGAAAAATTCACACCCCTTCAACTTTTTAACATTTTGACAAATGCAAATTTATAAATCCCTTTTTAAGTTCGCCACTCAAGTTGTTTAGATCGAGGCTGTGTTTATGTGTTTGAATGGCCCAGTCAAAGTCCAGACCTAAAGCCAAATGAAAAGACCTTCCTAATTCGTGTTCCTGACCTGACCGAGCTCGAGTTGTTTTGCAAATAAAATTACGATAGATACACTTGGTAAAATGTCAGTGTCAGATTTATTTAGATAGCACTTTAAAAGCAGGTTTAAAACTGCACCAAAGTGCTGTACAAAAATTATCATAAAATAAGTTGATGAAAAGAAAAATAATACAAGAAAAATAAATGTATAATGTTAAAATAATAAGAGTAGTAATTAACCAATTTAAAACTTTATAAGTTGTTAAAAGAATCTTAAAATCTACTCGATATGAAACAGGCAGCCAGTGGAAGGAGGCCAATATTCGGACTTGCATCTGTACTTGGAATTCAAAATACAGCAAAAGGTGGATGGATAAAAATGCACACCGCACGTTTTAGATTTTTATTTGTTGCAAAAAAAGACCCCCCAAAACATTAATTTCCACTTTATTTTTATGTGCCAATTTGTATCAATTTGTCACAGCAAAAAAAAAACAGAAGAAAAGTTGTGGTTGTAACATGTCAGAATGCGAAAAGGTTAATCAGCATTGGAGACATTTAACTATCTGTTATGAATATCTGTTCTTCCGTTTTTTCCTCCAGTCTATTCTCCAGACATGCCGTCCCGTCTGCCTGTCCAAGACATCTTTGCAGGGCTGGTCACCAGTATCGGGACGGCCATCAGATACTGGTTCCACTACACTCTGGTGGCCTTTGCCTGGCTAGGTGTTGTGCCTCTCACCGCATGTAAGTCCCAAAAACAAACAAAAAGCAACTCAAAATAAACAGAAGAACTGAGAACAGGCTTTCACCGCACTGTTTTCACTGACGTTTGACGTTCTTTCTGCCAGGTCGCGTCTACAAGGGTTTGTTTACCGGCTCCGTGAGCTCTCTTCTTACCCTGCCATTAGATATGTTCTCCACGTAAGTCTCTGTGCTTGAGTTTGTCTTCCTGTTTGTGGTTGTTGCAGCTCTTCACTGACCATCGTGTTTGTTGAGCTGTCAAAAAACAGTGATGAAATTCATTCCTCCATTCTTTAAAGAAACTAAGACAGTTTTTGATCAGGCGGTTTTAAGGCAATGAGCAATGGTGGATCTTTCAGGAATGGTGCCCCGGGCACGTCCCTCCTTCTGCCATCCTCAACTAAACGCAAGCAATTATCAGATTTTGCTTTACTTTGCTTTACTTTAATTATCAGATGTAGACTTCCACTTCTCAGCAGCAAGTCAGAGAAACTTAACATTGATTTCTCTTTTTCAACAATTAATTTTCCTCTGGGATCAATAAAGTATTTCCGAATTTGCGTTTGAATTACTGGCTATCAGCACTGGAAATCTTACTAGAGAAATTTGATTTATTTAATTTTTTGCTTTTAACATTTTCAAAGCAAGTAAGAAAGAAATGTAAAAAGAAAAAGAAAGACCTGCAGAGAGCAAATGAGGGCAGAAACCTGAGACTGCCTTCTATATTTTTTTTGCATACTAAATTAAAAGCTGCTCTTTATATGATTATTATATTTTGTTTGTTATACCAGATTCAAAAGCTGCACCGAGTAGCTGTAATGCCTGACTAACTCCTATTCAGTCTGAAAATGTGTAGAAATAGACTAAAAGTATTTCCAGTTCTGAATAAGTTTGGAAATAAAAAAAAAGACAAGCGAATGAACGGAGTGTTTTTAATGCTCTATTCTTTTCCTAGACTCAGTTTTATAAATCATTTGACCAAAAGAATACATTTATAAAAAAGTTATTTTTTTCTTAGTTTTATAGTAAGTCTGGAATTTTAAGGTGAAAATGTATAGAAACCTCTCTGCTCCATTGTCCTAACCAACCACCAATTTTTCCTCCAATTGCTTTTTTCACCAGTGTTTTTGTCTTCCCACCACATTTAGTTATTTCTCTCTCTTCATTAGATGGATCATGGAGCACATTTCAACATTTTTTTTTTTTTTTTTACTTTGCAGGCAAAACCTGCTCGCCGACTGCCTTCAGGGCTGCTTTGTGGTCACCTGCACGCTGTGTGCCTTTATCAGCCTGGTGTGGCTTCGAGAGCAGATTGTCCACGGTGGAGCCCCACAGTGGCTGGAGCCCAATCAACCCCTTCTGGTTCCAAACCAGCCCAATCGTCCCGCACAAGCTAATGAGGTGAGCGCCATTCATGCTGCAGGTGGGCTACTTTTTGGATTTTCCTGCACATGGGGAATGGGGATGGTCTTGTGGATGTGTTCAACTAATTCCCCGTTTTTCCTACGTGAACAAGCCACAGTAGCAGACCGATGTGAAAAATGTGTATCTGAATGATAGGAAAACTGTTGGTAAAATCAACCCCCAAAAAATTTGTCGTTATTGGAATTGAGGTTACATTTAAGTGCAGCTCTTCTAATTCCGGGTCTTGCTGAAGCGGGTTTTGTTAAATCGAAACCCGCCACTGGGAAATTTGAAGGTGAGGCTGGCGGATTTGGGAATAGGAAGCTGAATATAATCTTCTGAATAAAAATGCACTACAAAAAATCAAAATCCTAACACGTATTTTACATAACTTTGAAATAAGACAAAAGTAACTTACAAATAACTTTTCAGCACAATATAGGAGCTTGTTTCAAGTCAATAATTCCTTTAACATGAATGAGAAAAGTACAAGCTCCATTGGCAGATTATTTCACATATTAAATGGGAGAATGTCCTGTTATAAATAAAATAATCTACCAATGGAACTTGCACTTTTTCATCAACATTAAGGAATTATTGACTTAAAACAAGCTCCTATTTCTTCCAGAAAAGTTACTTGTAAGGTTGTTTTGCCGTATTTCAAGTTTTCTAAGATATTTACTGTACAACCTTGACAAAAAGACTTGGTAAGAGTTAGATGTTTTGCAGTGCAGGGTGAATATATCTGCTGCCGAGTCCCAACCATGACTCATCCGTTTATTTTATTAATTTTTTTTACAATTCGCGGCTGTGCAGAATCCGGCTGATGATGCCGCAGCAGCCGATGTTCCGGCTGCCGCCGATGAAGCAGGGCGTCCCGGAGAGCACGGCCCCGACGAGCCAGACCGGGCCAATCAGCAGGAAGCCGGCGACGAAGCAGAACTGGATGACAACGATGGAGAGGACGAGGATGATGACGGGGAAGAAGACGAAGAGGAAGACGAGGAAGAGGGGAGGGAGGAGGACGCCGCTGATGCCAATAATGCAGGGCAAGGTGAGGAAAATAAAAACTATTTATTTTAGTTTTTCCTTGCTCCATAAAAAACTGTTTTGTGATGCTTTTGTTTCAGCGCTCAAACACATTTTTTTTTTTATAATTCTTGGTCATTGGGATTTTACTGCACTTCTGTAAATGACACTCAGTGATGGCAAGTTGGGTGTGCAGCTAATTAGGATTAGCTGAACTTAGCACAAAGGAGTTCTGAGATTTACCTTTGGATAAATTTAAGTTCTAACTCAACGTGTCTAAAACGGTATACATAATATTACAAAAAATAAAAAAATTTCAGTAGGCTGTCGGTACTACTTCCTGTTTCTTTAAGCATCTTCCTTCTTTTCAAAAGATTTGAACTGGAACGCCCTGGAATGGGACCGAGCAGCAGAAGAGCTGACCTGGGAAAGGGTAGGAATCTTTATTTCCGTTTTTATTGCTGCCCTTGATTTAATTTTATTTCAAGTTCTTATTTTGAATTGCACAGAAATAGCCTCCATTGCTAATGGAAATGCAAAGATCAGAGATTCTGTGGCCAATTTCCGAGCTCTGACTGTTGTTTTAACTAATTTCTTTAAAAATGATAATAGATTTTTTTTTGTTCTCTGCTTGCCCTTGTGAAAAGTCATTATTATCCCCCTTAAGAGCAGAGGCGTTACAACATAATGGCTTAAAGTAAGGTTTTTAACCTTTGAAAACTAAGGCAACAATTTCAGAACTGCCATCTTAAACAATCTTTAGCGTCTTAGCATTTTAGAAAAACAGCAGCCTCCATCTGGAAAAAGTAGAGTAGCAACTGTGAACTTTCCTTAAGGCTGCCAATGTTTCTAAATCCAACACGTGCTCCGATAGAGGTTGAAAGGTCAAATGGATAAAATTGCTTCTTTCTGTACGGCTTGCTTTCTCTTGCTCTCTGGCAGCCGGAATGAACTGTACACACGTCTTGACAGACATATTGTTTTAGTTTGGCTAAGTTTTAGTATTGTTCTCCCTTTGTTTCTCAGATGCTTGGACTAGATGGTTCCCTTGTTTTCTTGGTAGGTGCATTGCTTTTCTTGCACTTCTTCTTCACACATAATTTAAAATCTTGTTGTAAATTAGAGTAATATGCATCTTTAAAGGCCCCAAAAATTCTAACATAAAAGGCTTCCATGAGAACTTCAGTGCTGAATTAAACCGTGTGAATTAAATGTGTGTCCGTTTCTAGGAACACGTCTTCTGGGTGGTGTCCCTCAACACACTCTTCATCTTGGTGTTTGGTGAGTTCAGTCAGTCTTTTTACAGAGTCACAAGCTTTGACAAACATTTGTCTCTTTGATGACATGAGAATCTTTCTGCATTTTCTTCCAGCTTTCTGCCCATACCACATTGGCCATTTCTCAGTTGTCGGGCTGGGCTTTGAAGACTATGTAAGTTCACCAGAATACACAATGAGGAACTTCGGACTAGACGGGATGGTCAAACAACATTTTTTTTCTATCTGCAGATCAAAGCCTCACATTTCGACGGCCTCGTCACCACAGTAGTGGGGTACATCCTCCTGGCTGCTGGTCTCGTAGTCTGCCATGTATCCTCTTCATGCTGCACTTCTTTTTTTTTCTTTTGGAAATGATTGTCACAAAATCTTGAAATCTTTAACATCTATCCAAAAGAGTTGCAGTTTGAGTCAGTGTTCCTGTCGTACAATGTCTTTCAAGTATTTGCAGCCCTTGGATGCATTTTGTCATATTACAACCGTAGACTTGAGTGTGTTTTATTGGGGATTTTATAGAACTGATCAACACGCAGAAGCTTATGCTTTGTATGCTTTTACTTGTGAAGTGCAAGTAACAGCATGGGGGGTTTTCTAATTTTGTCAAATCCAGGTTTTTCTTGTCCGTTTGTATAAGTCCTTAATTGCGGCTGCTGCAGGCTTTGGCTTCCCTCTTCAAGTTCCAGTGGCCCAGACGCCTGCTGGGTGTCTGCTACATTGTTGTCAAGGTAAAGAAACACTGGAAGCACTTGCTCTCCATCCCTCTCTCTACACACACGCACACACACACACACACACTTACTTTCATTTCTAGCAAAGCTTTCAATCTCAAAGGCAATTTGGATAATTTTAATGATATCAAAACAAACTTTAATTGCGAGACTCTGTTTTGTTTGTTTGTTTTTTTTTCCTATCTCTCAGGTTTCCCTTCTGGTTGTCATGGATATCGGCTTGTTCCCTCTCATTTGCGGCTGGTGGCTCGACATTTGTTCACTGGTAAAGCAAACGGGTAGAGAGAAAACATTGTGGTCATGTTGATTCAGTGGCATCCTGGGCAACATGAAACGTTTTGTTAAAATAACGGTGTTTAAATGTTAAACCATTTAGCCTAAATCCTTATACGAACTAAAAAGCAGTCATCTTCATTTACAGGAAATGTTCGATGCGACGCTGAAGGACAGAGAGCAGAGTTTCAACTCTGCTCCAGGTACGACAATGTTCCTCCACTGGCTGGTCGGCATGGTGTATGTCTTTTACTTCGCTTCCTTCATCCTACTGCTCAGAGAGGTGAGCCACACCCACTCACACGTGGGAAGAGTTGCGTTTGAGAAAGGCGTCCTCCAAGAAACATTTTTGGTTTGCTCGTGAGCAGGTTCTTCGACCAGGTGTGCTGTGGTTCCTGCGCAACCTGAACGACCCAGACTTCAACCCAGTGCAGGAGATGATTCACCTCCCAATCTACGCACACCTCCCGAGATTCACACTCTCAGTGGTAAGTTAAAAAAAAAAGAAAAATCCAACAAACAGTTGTTGTTTTCAAAAAATAAATTTTAGATATCTACGGTATATTTTGGAAGCGATTGCTTTTACTTTCAAGGACAATGTTCATATTTTATTCTTTTCACGAAACAAAAATAATATTATTTCTATTAGACAAATTCTTTGTCTGCTTGCAACCTTTAAAATGTTCTATTATTTTGGATATGCATTCATCCCCCACCCATTTCCACTTTTAAGCTAGTGCCCCTTAATAAAAAATCAACTAAGCACATGTTAAATTAAAACAATTTGAATAATTTCCATTTGCATGATTTGCTATTTTATTTTTTTTTATTTTTTTACTCAGTTTGATGCTTTGGCTTCAACTAGTCCTTTTTTTTCTGAAGGATAATTTTCATTTAATGAATCTCCATAATTCAGTTTTATTTATTTGGGATATTTAAAATGTCTTCCAGTTCCAGTGCTAAATGCTCTTTAGAATATAAAGTTTATTGACCTTTTGAGAACGTGCTTTTAATTGTCACCATTACTTGAAAACGTTCTCCAAACAACATCATCATCGTTTATCGCAATGACTTCTGGGACAATTTCTCGTCCAGCTAAATTTGCTATTGTGACTTGCCTGTTTACAACCAATCCCAAATAAAGGCCACCTGCTTGTAATTTAATGTCTGCATAAATGCTGCTGCTCTGGTTTAGACTCACAGCTCTCCTTCGGTGGCGATCAGACCTCTCTCTCTTTCTCTTTGTCTCTACCTTGTGCTAACCTTGTCAGGCTGTTGCCATGGGTGTGTGTGTTTTACCAAACAGCCCGTGCTTCAGACTTAAGGGTGACGACTGAAGCGCCTTCGCCCATCAGTCTGGACAACTACTCACATTCGACTGTGTGTGTGTGTGTGTGTGTGTGTGTACGTGTACGCTCCCTCCAGGTTGTGTTCGGCTCAATCGTCCTGCTGATGCTGTGGCTTCCAATCAGGATCATTAAGCTGCTCTCCCCAGCCTTCCTTCCCTACAACGTCATGCTGTACAGGTGCGGCAAATTCAAACCGAGTCTCATTTGGCGGTCCATGCATAGGGAAAGTGAAAAATGACTCGTTATTAGCAGTGTAGTGAACGGTAGACATGGATGTGTGGCTTCCACAGTGATGCGCCGGTCAGCGAGCTGTCGCTGGAGCTGCTGCTGCTTCAGGTCGTCCTGCCCGCCTTACTGGAGCAGGGTCACACCAGGCAGTGGCTCAAACGTCTTGTCCACGCCTGGACCTTCATGGCTGGATATGTGCTGTAGGTCTGACACACAAGCTAAGCCCTTTATCTTTGTAGAGCAAGTTATTGAGTTTAAATGAAAGTCTTAGTTAGAAAATTGCTTCCGCTTTTGTTAGTGTTCTGCTCTTGTCCTCTTGTCGTAGGATTAGGTCTATAAATCGTGACCAATCGTGAACCAAGCGGTAAACATTGCATTTTGGTATATTCTGTCATCATCAGGCAAATATACATCAAATATTTCAAACCAGGTTGGGTTTTTAGCCTTGATTTAAAGGAGTTCAGTGTTTCGGCATCGCCGCAGTTCTCTGGAAGTTTGTTTCAGATTTGTAGTGCATAAAAACTGAACGCTGCTTCTCCACGTTTGGGTAATAAACATTCTGCCAACAGCGACCTTCATTCGTACCTCCTGGGGGACCACGAAGACAGCGCCAACCAACCAAACAACGCGGCCAATCGACTGAACAACAACCGCAACCTGGGGCTCGGGGAGGGGCTTCACGCCGCCCACCAAGCCATCCTGCAGCGGCTCGGCCCTCTGGTGTTCCAGCCCTACCACCGGCCTCCCCACTTCCTCTTCAAGGTGCCTTTTCACAGACGACTTCAACAAGTCCACGTCAGTTGTGTCGCTCTGATTTTTAAAGGTTTTCTTTCATATGTTCTTGTTCAGATCGTTCTGCTGGTGGTCTTCATGTGTGTGACTCTTTTACTCGCGAGTCTAATCTGTCTTACACTCCCAGGTAAGCACTGGAATTAGAGCAACCACAAATAACTTAGGCTAATGAAACGTACATTTTGGTACCCTAAATATATTTGTATACAAATACATGTCACTGTCCATTTTAGGCCATTTTTAAAGAGTTTATTTTACTTTTAAATATGGGCAGGGCTGGGCTAAGATTTTATACGGCCTTAGGCAGAATATATTTTAGCCCTGTTGTTTATGATTAGCAGTTAGCAGTTAGTCCACCGCTTCTGGAACAACTCTGCCTGGACGTTTGACCACTTTTCTTGTCAAATATCCTCTCACCCCTCAACACCATCTATACGGATTTGGTGGAATCTGAGAGAGGGACCAAGTTTTATTGGTTATTATTATTATTGTGTTATTTGTAAAAAAAAAAAAAAAAAAAAATACAAAGATTAAACTGGTAGCGTCAGATTGTAGCCATGGTAACGCTACAAGCCAAACTATGAAGATTTATTTTTGGCACTTTTGCAAAGTAAACTTGCCAGTTCCTTTGAATCTTAAATGTAAATGTTAAACAATTTAAGGCTTTTAATTTATGCTGAAACAATTAAATCAAATTCAATACCATTGTCATTCTCAATAAATGTTAATAGAGGCCCCTGACGATTATGGGGACTCTAGTCAGGTTATCTCACAATGTGACCAGCATTACGTTCCAAGCCAAAACTTAAGACTATATAGTTGTATGTGTAACATATTAAAATATTATTAAATTTCCTATTAATGTTTAACATCTTTTAAAACAAAAACACAGTGTTTCTAAGGGGAAACCCTGAACTATATGCTTTTTCTACCGTTTTTTTGTAAATTGAAAAGTACTGTTTACAATCAACAGTCATAATATAGTAATGAAGTGATTTTTCAGCAGCAGCCCTAACTCACATAGCTGTCTCTACAATCTACAAGTCGCCATAACATCAAGATGCTGCCCTATCGCTTCAGTCCTTCACAGAATACACCATATAACTTTGAAATTACCTAGACAAAGGATATCAGAGTACCCTTACTCCCAGTTGTTACATTTTATCTGTCTGCGTTGGACCTCTGCTCCTCTTCCTCCATCCTTTATGCTTCGTTCCTCCTCTCAGTGTGCGTGGGTCGCTGGCTCATGTCTCTGTGGATGGGCAGCGCAGTGGTCCATGAGCTGTACACGACGGCCAGCGGCCTGTACGTCTGCTGGGTGTCTGTCCGGGCTGCCACCGTGCTGCTGTCCTGGATGCCGCAGGGCAGGACGGCCATGATGATCAAAGTTCAAGAGTGGACGCTCATGGTAACGTCCCGTCTCTGCCGCGACTGACGACGAAAACCCCTGGCGAGTGAAATTTGGATTGTTTTTGTTTGGCTGTTTTTGGTGGCCGCAGATCTTTAAGACGGTGGTGGTAGCCGTGATGTTAGCCGGGGTCATCCCTCTGCTGCTGGGCCTGCTGTTTGACCTGGTCATCGTTGCTCCTCTCAGAGTCCCAATGGACCAGACGCCTCTCTTCTACCCCTGGCAGGTAGGAGTATACATGGTGGGATCAGAGTGTGTAATCAATTTGATCATTTTATTTCAGTTTCTTTTGCCTCACTTGGTCATTTTCACATAACTTTTCAGTTTTTGTTGAATTTTAATGCAGGTTTTTTCTTTTTTTCTTTTTTTGGAACTGCAAAAGAGCTTAACATGATTTTCTCCTAATAGTTACTGTCTAGCACACATGTGTCAAACTCAAGGCCCGGGGGCCAAAACTGGCCCGCCGTAGCTTTTTATGTGGCCCTCTAGGCTCCAAGTTACATCAATAAGTCCTTCCAGTTTTTCACAGATTTGCAAAATTCACACAAAATCAACAGATCCCCACATTTTTTCTCATTTCACTGCAAATTTTTCTGAAAATTCATCAGAAAAATAATAAAATCCTGAAGGGACAGCTATTTATTAACAATAAATAAATAGTTTGATTGGTTTTATCGATACATTCTGGCATTACATTACATTACGATTTTTGATATGGCCCAAAATGAAACCCGAGTTTGACACCCCTGGTCTAGCATGATTTTTCCTTCTTTTTAGTTATCCACTTTACCAGGTTTTAGGCTTATAAAATGTTGGGGATAAATTTGAACTCTTCTGCTACAGCTTCCTAACTGATTCCAGAAAAGAACTGGGTTGGTTTTCTACAACCTCTAGAAACAACTCTAGTTTTTCCTCCAGTTAATACGAAAGCACGTTTCTATTTTGTAAGGATAACGGTACAAGAATAAAGCTTACCTTCACAAATTAGAATTTTTATCTCAGAATTCCAGCAAAAAGAAAATCCTAATATCAACAACTGGATTTCTGAAGGTTGTTTGAGAATGCTTCATAATCCCAGTCAGATAATCTCTCATCTGCACCAGCAGTGCTGGAAAGTAGGAATTATTACTACGGCGCTTAATAACTCCGCCTGGTGATATTAAAATGTTTAATTAAAAAGCGAGAAGGAACTCGTCTTTATGGATTTTTTTTGTGGAAAATATGAGCTCTATGCGTTTGACCTACTGAAGCTCTGTGAGGGACTAATTCAGTGTTTTATTAGTGTGGAAGCGCTGTCTTTTTACAGCTTTTACTGTCTTAATTCAAGCAGACCTAAAGCAAACTAACCCCAGAGTTTTAAACATCTAAGCCTGCCACCAGTTTCTTTTTTTTTAATGGTCTGTCATGTTTACACCGGAGAACTGGAATGAAGTTACAAATATATATTTTTTTAATGTTTTTTTTAATTTTTTTTTTTATTTTACTGTAAAAAAAATATATCTTTACAACACAAAATCTTACCAAGTATTTTGGTCTAGTTTCTGGTGTAAATATAATATGATACACTAGAAATAAGAGAAAACTAACTCATCAATAGCCTTTCAGCAAAACATAGGAGCTTGTTTTAAGTCAATAATTCCTTAGTATTGATGAAAAAGTACTACTTCCATTGGCAGACTATTTCACTTATAATATGAAAAAGTACCTTGTTTAAAAGTGAAATGATATATCATTGCTGCTATTACTTTTTCATCAATATTAAGGAATTACTGACTTAAAACGAGTTTATATTTATTGCTGAAAAGTTACTTGTAAGTTGGTTTTTGTCTTATTTCAATTGCTAAGAAATTTGAACTAGAAACTAGACTAAAATTACTTGCCAAGATATTGTTTTCTTGCAATGTGGTCACGTATTAGGCAGTCTAAGTGTAACTTGCATATGTTGATGTGTTTTTGGGTTTGGTTTCAAATCTGTTTGGTTTCTAATAGCTTGAAAACAGGTTTTCAGCATCGAATTTGTTAAAAACAAAGTAACTACAAACATTTGCGGCTATCTCAGTGTGCTAACTTGAAAGGCTTCTTGTTGTGCTGCAGGACTGGGCCCTGGGAGTCCTTCATGCAAAAATCATCGCTGCCATAACACTGATGGGCCCCCAGTGGCGGCTCAAAGCGGTCATAGAGCAGGTCAGTCTCGCTTTCCGCCAAGTTCCTGCCAATCAGAAAGGAGAAAACAGGAACAAGGATGTTCCTGTTTTCTCTGTGCAAGATGCCAAAACGTTTAAAGCCTCTTGTTTAGAGACGTGCTTTAGGACTATGCACCCTGTGTTGTCTGCATCATCAGGCATTAATGGTAAACATCTGATTTCTTAACTGTGTGGTGATTTGACAACCGTTTAAACTGTGTTTGAAACATCTGTCTCCAGAAAGTTAAGAATAACTATAGGTTAAAATATCGGCTACCAGCCATCTTGAATTTTAAGTTTAGGTATTTGCAGTGGAGTCCTACCAAAACATGCAAATTCTCTGGAATTTCTTTCAATTTCTTTTTATTATCCAAAGTGATCCTCGTTTATTTGTCCGTAAAACGAAAATTTTGGAGTCCCGTAACCATTTACTCGCTCCCCATTGCAGGTGTACGCCAACGGCATCAGAAACATCGACCTTCGCTTCATCGTGCGGCGGTTGGCCGCCCCCGTCATTTGCCTCCTGCTGCTGTTGCTCTGTGTTCCCTACACCATCTCTAAAGGCCTCACACCACTGCTGGGTAAGGACAGCTCTGGGTGTTTACCATTTCAGTAGATTTCTCCACAATAGTGATTGAGGAAATTCTAAAGATTTCAGGAAGTGTTGTCGATTTGCAAAAACAAGGCATGTACATTCAGATTGCATTTTGGGAAGATTTTTGTTTTCTTAACAGCTAAATGTGAAACATTAAATGACAACAGAATCCCAGCTAATAAGTCCCAGTGCTTTATTAAGATAACTGCTCTCATCATTTCCGCACATGCTCCAGTCATTTCCATTTCTCATTCTCTATTTTTTGTTTTCCAGGAGTGCAGCCAAAGATGCAGATACTAGTGGAGAGGAAGATCTACCCGTTTCTGCTGATAGTGGTCATACTGCTGGCCTTTCTCTCCTTTCAGATTTGCCAGTTCAAGCGACTTTATGAACACATCAAAAACGACAAGTCAGTAAAATCTAATATCAGTTTAACTACTTTCAGCTTACAGATCCTTGCTAAAGAACTCTAGGATTTTTAACAGGTATTTTAGTAATCAGTTATTCTGACGATTAATCAATTAATCAGATTAAAAAGACAATTGATGGATTATGCAGATTTATCATTGAACCACTGTGCACAGTCCCACAGGTTTGAACTGATAACGCATGTGTTTTTACAAGGCTTTCTTTTTTTTGTTTTGTGGTTTTGGGAACTGACGGTCTGACGGTACAACTTCCCTGCTCCTGTGCTGTCCAGTTTTAGAAAAATAAAATGATAGAAGTAGATTTTAAAAAAAAAAGGCAAATAAACAAATAATTAATTTCCTTTTTAAAATAAGAAAACAAACATTTTATTGCCTAAAATGCAACACCACGGCATTTTGTGTGTGAATTCAAACCTGGTTAAAAGGGCAGTGGAAGTTTTGGCTTTTTACAGACAAAGATGTTTTTCTTTTTCTTTTTTTTTACACCTAAATGCAAAATATTTATTTACGCTTTTACAGTTTTGGCTTAGTTGCAGCCATAATATTTTATTTGTCAACAAAAGGCCTCTTTTTTACAATTTTTTTTTTTTTTTTTTTTTACAAATAGTTTAGAAATTATTTGACTATTATTTCAAACATCGATTCATCGCGATTAAACCAATTGATTGTTTCTGAACTTTTTCACATTTTCTTTCCATAGACTTCAGTTGTATTAGAATGTGAATAACAAACTAAAGGATTCATGGCTTTCTACTTCTACTACTATTTCTTTTTTTTTTTTGCACAGATTTATTTCCTCGTTGCTAGATGTTGTATTTTGTGAGTAACATCCTTTTGCGTTTCTTATTCCTCGCTTCTCCCCCAGATACCTGGTAGGACAGCGACTGGTGAACTACGAGCGGAAGATGGGCCGGAGCTCCTCCACCCTTCACACCGCCTCCTCATAAGTCTGACACTGGTGTGGGATGACTTGGAGCAGCAGCTCCTCACCTCCCATCTTCAAACACTGCTTATAAAACCACTGACTGCAGCCTCACCCCTTTCTTCTCCAGAATTCTCCCACTGCAGCGGTCGGGGGGAGCAAAGCCGACGACAAGCGGAGGCAAAAAAAACTCTGCCTCCGAAGTGTTCATGTGAGGTCGAAAATCAAAACAAAGTCTTTAAGCTTGTTTAGCGCTCAGTTTGAGTCAAACTTTGTGGGATTACAGAATCCACTCTCTGGTCCTTCCTTTGTTGTCACCTGCTCAGGTGTTTTTTTTGTTTGTTTGTTTTTTTATTTCCTGGAAGTTTGCTTCAAAGTTCAGGTCAGATGAGCATAGCTTTTACCTCAGATTGAGCTTCCTTTGAACATATTGTAGAATAAACGTGTGCACCGTGATATATTTTTTTTTTCTTAGAGCTGTGAAGGAGATGTTTGGACTTTAGTTGGTGTACTTCGGTACTCAGAGAATCTCTAAGGTCAGGATGGTGTTATGAAGTTGGAAACTGATTGGTCGATACAAAGAATCCTCAGAGAGTGAGAGGCGGGGAGTGGAGTTGTAACAAAAAAATGCGAAGAACATGTTTTTATTTTTCTGATGTCACTGGCTTTTAGCGGTCGGCTTCTTCATAGATTTTTAGACATTTTAAAACTGAATCCCTTTTAGATGTGGGCAAAAACAGAAGACAAAGGCTGCTGTCTGACTTACGTCTTCTAGGCTGAGCCCAAAAACATACGATTGCGTAACAGTTTGAGACACAAATCATCCTTTCCAGTACTCTGAAAAAAAAAAAGTTAACCTTCTTAACAGAATTTGCACTGAGTTCAGCTTGTCATCCAATGTTGTCTCTGTGAAGAGGGCTTTGGAAAATGCTAAAACTAAACCAGCCTGGAAACCCTCAAAAGACACAATCTAAAGAAAACACTAAGAGGAGATTAACCAGCATCTAAAACAAATCAACACACTGAGAATGTTTGTTTCAGAGGTCAAAAACAACTACGGCTCAACTCTCAGCTGCTGTTAGTTCTTCATTTTTACTCAACGCTTATTTGAATGTTTTGTTGTGAAAGTCATTTGCTAGCTTTACTAATTTGAACAGGTGAGTAAAATCCATACGACATCCGAGTAAAATTAGGAATCTGTGGCCGTCATGTGATGAAAAACAATGCGAAAAGTTCAGTAAAATTGAGCTGCTCTGCTCAACTTTCAGGGAACGGTGACTGGATCGAGAGCTGCGCAACTGAGCAACGCAATTTTTCTAGCGTAAAAATTGCAGCTCCCAGCTTGACCGTGCAGTTCTTCGTGGATCCATAAAGTTTATACAGTAAAGCTGGGAAGTGATCAGTGAGCTCCAGAGTTTTCTTGATGGACAGAAAGTTGTTAGCTGCTTACCTGATGTTCCCGTCAGATGTGGTTCTTTGGTGGACGCTTTGTAAGGGCATACTTATGACGGGAGATCCATCTGGGAATTCCCTGGGTCAGTTCTTTGGCCTTATGTTTTTTTTTTGTTTTTTTTTGTTTGTTTTGTTTAATCCAACTGGCATAACTTAAGCCACACGTCTTCATAACTGCATCGGACGGCAACAAAGCAAGAAATCAGAGATAGCTGCTCCCCAGTTGGCGGCCTATTGGTCAGACAGACCAAACCTCACGCAAAGGGCAGCTAAACACTTTTATATTCTTGTGTATGCGCTTGGTCATATTTCACAGATGACGGAATCATAAAATGATCCACGCACATCTGTAAACCGACGAATCAGCCGTGACAACAAAACACGGTCCTGAGATAATCACTGATGCCTGCATGGCAGTTTTGTGTTTTTATGTTATTTTTTTAAAGTGTGTACTTTGGTTAAGATTATGTGGTTTTCATTTCAAACGCATGAATATGAAATCAAACTGGACGTCATTCGCTGAGCTTCTCACTTCTGTGACCAAGTTCTCTGGATTTCTCTGTTATCCCCCTTTTTCTAAACGCTTCTAGAGAAAAACTCAAGACAGCTGAGATGCTTTAGAAAAAGGCCCAGCCCTTTTTCTTTTTTTTTTTTGAATTCTTACCGCTGCCGTTTGAGGAAAATCCCATTTTCTGCTGTTTTCTATAATCTTAGAGAGACATATAATTAAATGTATTTGTTTCGGATCAGTAACGGTCACGAAGAGTTCAAAGGTTTTTATTCCCCCACGTGTTTCACTGTGTCGCACTTTATGTTTCGGTTGCATTCATTTCAGTCTGTTGTGACGACAAGGATTTGTGATTTTTTTTTTGAGACAGACGCCGAGAGACGGAGATGGAGGCGACGCCCCAGATTTTTACCTAAAGGACGAAATGACTTTTGCATCTGTTCCTTGTAATGAATTTTACATTTTAGCTGGTATTTAGTACTATTCCGTTGAGGCGGATTGTGAATTTGACTTTCTTTCTATTACCCCGAAGTTCTGCTGCTGTGTGGAATGCTCATAAATTAGAAAGATGCTATAAAGTGACCTTTTTAGTACCTTTGAACTGAGCTGGACGCATTGAATTTTAATGTTAAATTTCAATTTCTAGAAGCAAATAATTTCTATTTTTTTATATATGTGCAAAAAAAAAAGGCAGTGGCATGTACTGTAACATAAAGGTAAAAAAAAAAAAAATCAAAGTTCAATTGATTGTTGATTCTGTGATATAAACAGATGTTAAGAATGGATGAGTTTGGTTTTTTGGGGGGGGGGGGGGTTCAGATAAATACCAATGTTGGCTTTACAAACTTATTTTGGAATCCCATATTTTTTACAAAATTTACACTGGCCTCTAAAACACCAAATTATACACCCATATATATATGTTTATATATATATTTAAAAAATATAAATTTTTGGAAGTTATTAATTTGCCACAAGAAAAAATACACTTGCTACAAAAGAAAATAAAAAAAACTTCAACATTCAAGTCATAATGGTCCACCTACAAGCACCAACTGTATAATATGGTCGTGTTTTTATTTTTTTTGAAGATAAAAGTATTGTAATGTATTGGACAGTTTTTAGGATTCCTATAGGTGACATAATATTGAAATTTATACTAAATGGTGTAGCTAGCATCACATTCAAAGTTTTCTGGTTTTACATAAATGCCAAAATTTAAAGGGTCTAAATATATTGATTTCCAATAGATGGTTAAGAATTAAGAAACTTGGACTTGAAACCTATGTGCAACACATTTTGTAAATCTTTAGCAAAATATACAAAGAAAAGTGGTTCAAGAATGGTGCACTGAGGGATCCCCAAAGATTTGATCTGACCCCAACAACTTAGGTAGAAATTGTTCTGCAGGAAGCCCTATTCAGAAGAAGGAATATCTAAGTTGTCTACCTTGCTGCAGATTACATTTTCCCTCTTAATATTTTCATAAACTACTCAAAAAAATGTTTTAGAGAAAAGAGAAGCTTTTAACTCTGCTGCCACAGCTGTGCCAAAGGGATAGACGAGCATTGCGACGCTTTATATCAGTTTTTCGTCATCAAGTAAAACACACTGTGATTATCCGTGTTTAATAACAGCCTGGCTCTTAACGTGCAGTCATTTCTGCTGCAGCTCCAGGAAACAGCTCCAGGATGTGGAGTTATTTCTCTTGAATCCAATTACCTTGGAGCCAAAGCACAGTCTCAACGGTCAGTCCAAGCACAGATTAGGAGCGTATGCAGCTAACGTCAGCGTTCCCATGCCAAGCCAAACCAAATGTCTCCCTCCCGTTCTCCGTTTTTCAGGAGCACAACGGGACCTGTGTTGTCATGACGATCACAACGTGGAGTAAGCATCTGTGGCTCCTTAAGGAGCTCTGGACAGATTAGCGGGGTGTCAAGAAGAATTTCTCCTGCTCTGAAAAAGAAAACCAGGGTTAGCACATTTAATATGGTTAGTTGTAGTAAACCTAAACAGCAACTTTATCACATCACATGTTGGGTGTAAAATCAGGCTTGTATACATAAATGTTAAACTTTCCCCATGTATTATTTTTAATGCCTTCATCTCACTTCCTACTCTACTTCGCACAGCCATGTCAACTCATAGACTAAGTTCCCTTTTCGCATCATATCAAATTGAAGGGATTGTTCCACATTTTAGAGAGTGGGTTCTGTTATAAGGTTAAAACCACATTTTGCTTTCAAGGCACCAATCAGGGCTCAATAATTGGCGAGGTGCGGAGTGCCTAGAGTCTTGAATTGTGTCATTCTACCCCTTTGTAGACCCTACAGATACTGTTTTTCTTGCGCATCGTGAGATAGTCATGTCCTGCTCTGTCTTTCACCTGTTTGACTGTTTTGTCACTCTTGTTCTTGCCACAGCACTTGTCTTCAGTCATGCTCCATTTAGTTATTTTCTTCTGTGTTCCACTTTCCCTATATTTCATTTCACTCATCGTTTTACCATCTGGCTGCTTTTCCTACAGCTGCAGCCTAATGCCATCCAGTAGTCACCACCCCTTTCTTTTTGGAAGCCGTGTCTTTTCCCATTCCTTGTCAGTTCCTCCTGTTATGTTGCTCAACACTTTTCCTGTGGCTGTTAGTTTTGTTTACTCTGTTGGGCTTATTCTCTCTCCACTTGTTGGATTTTCATTTAAACTTGGTTCACAGCTTATTCCTCCGTTTTAAACCCTCGTCACAACCTGCTGTCATGACGGGTCCGGATTTCTTTGGCACCTTTATTTGACCGGAAAGCTAAATATGCCACGCGTGTCTTTCTGGTGGTTTCTGATTCTTAATCCTCTTTGTCAAGAATCTCTTTCATTTACTAAATGGCAGAGGTGAATTCGTCTCAAAAGTCATTTTTAAAAAAAAGTTTGGGTTGCTGCCAGGTTTTCCACTGTAGCCTATACACTGATGAGATCACGTGGGTTGGAAATCCAATTTAAGATGGCAGCAGGAGATAAAAGAAAGAGGGGGTTGAGTCAGCTTAGTTAAACTAATGACAATTCACTGATGGGCATATTTGTGTCAAACCAAGATGGCAAGTGTAAAAGCAAAAAAAACAACTAGTATTTTTTAACTAGAGTTCCCTTTAGGAACTGTGGGGGAAAAAAAAGATTTCCTTCAAAATGTCTCCGAATTCAAGAGAGTTTTTCTTATTTTTATTTCAACCCTTTGTTTGACTCAGTCAGTTTTAGGTCAGAGAGAGAGAGAGAGAGAGACTAAATGGATTATCAAGAAGCAGTTCAACAGAATCCCTTTCATCTCATTGCTGGCCATCAGACAGCCAAGTGCTCCCCTACAGGGAAACACAGGATTAGTCGCTCAGCATCGTCGGCTTCTTTTCATTCGAGTTTTTGGAATTGTACCACAAGAATCTAGGAATTTTTCCAGTGCAAGGATTGAAGAATGTGAAAGAGCGGACTTACAGGGACGCTGTCAAAAGCCGCACAGAGGACGGCCGTGGCTTGTCTGTATTCTCAAACTCATGGATAATCTTCGACCTTTGAAGCTTCATTTATTTCAAAAATGTGTCATTGACAATTCATTAGGGAAGAAAGGCAAGTACAGTTTGTTGTCATCGACTCTCTTTAGCCACTGTGACTGCCTCAGATCATGCATATGATCAAACCTTTGCCAATGAGTCGCAAAGTTCTGTTGAATCCTGATTCCACAGGAATTCTAATAAGATGTTGGAGGATTCTCGATGGAGTGCCAAGTTCCCCGTGGCTTTTTTCTCACTTCTGTTAGTTCTTTGCATGTGAGACTTTTAGAAGTCAACTTTTAGAGCGTGCTTTCACAGGATGAGAAACTTCGATGCCGTGGGCTGTTGGATGTAAACTCTGGGTTCTATAAAGGTTTTTGTTGGCGCCCCACATGAATTTTAAAAGGTAAGCAGGGCCTGGGGATGCTTTAAATGGTGTTAATAACAGAGGAACAAGGTAAAGATTCAAAGGTCAAAGAGAATGGATATGCTGGAGGAGTTACCCTTGGCAAGACTAAGAGTAAAGCCAACATCTTGGCAGGGGATGCACCCCTTATGTCCATCTGCAAGGTTGATGAAGATGGAGTTGAGTGTGCGGTTTCAGAAGATGATGCTAATGAAGAGGCTGAAGCTGATTACACACGAAACTACTGGGAGGATGAGGACGATATCTATCAAGAGTTTGAGGAACTGGACTTCGACTCCCTACCGGATCGTTCGGAGACCCACAGCATCACCACGGAAGACTCCTTCTATCCCCTAGACGACTCTGTTATCTCCCAAATTAATCGCTCCCTCTACCACCTGGAAACCCCCGAACCAATCTCCTTCTTTAAGGCCTGCTGCAACAACAATGCCATCATCGTAAAGATTATGATCAGACAAGGAGTGACTGAAGAAGAGGTAAAGGAGACCGACCGGAACAGAAGAGTAGGTGTCTGGGTTTAGTACCTTTTACATTTTCTTTATTTTCTGCTAACTCCAGTCCTTAAGAGCTACTGTCCTGGACCTTTAGACCAATCTCTGTGTCAGCATACCTCAGTCAAATCAGCATACCATCAAGGGATGCAGGGATGCATTTCAAAGTTATAGGACTATAGCTCTTGAGGACTGGAGTTGGAAGCCTCCTGTGTAGACTGCTAGACATTAAGATTGTCGCTTTAACCCTTTTCAGAAAGGAACCAGAATGCTCTTTTGTTCCATTAGATTTTCACTTCTCATGCTAAAGCTTCCTCAGATTAAACTGTTTGAGGATTTACATTATATCAGGAAACCACATAGCAGCCACATACCACCCAAGTTGTTAAATAAACCAACCATAACCTTGGTGTTCCTCTTTGACCTAATTGTCTCACTTTGGGATCTTCGGATTCACGTAGTCTTAAAAAAACAAACATCTATTGAGCAGCATGTTGATGTCAGAGGGAAATGGAAAGACTGGTAGGGTTGACTTCAGTTGAGTTTGACCTTATTGAACATACCGTAATAAAAGAATAAAGGCTAATGTATATTTAGATGTTCAAAGAACTTATTTTTTACACCCATCTCTTACATCTATAGCATCATCCAATAAATTACTATCCATATTAACTTAGTTTTAACACTTTTGTTAGTAATTTTATGTATCCAAATCTATAACTAGCACAGTGTATTCATAATTGCATGCCATTATGACCACGCATAATTTTCTTTTCTAAATCAATATACCATAATGCAGTTACTATTACAACCTAATTAAGGAGCAACAATAATATTGGTAATAACTAATGATTATTTCTCATATTGTGACAGTGATGACCAGCTTCTTAAATGACGTTTTAAACTGCTGCTGAACTCATTCCACAGCTTCGCCCCACATACTCGTACACACGAGGTTTTCTTGTGGTTCTGAATTTCACATTTCTGAATTCACATTTTTATTGTAAATTATAAAGCCCTGCCTTTTTCAAGAAGCGCTTTTGAATAGTTTCCAGTATTAAATTAACTTTGACTTTAAAGAAGATAAATATTTATTGCTTCACTCAATAAAATTGAACATTTAGATTTTTTGTTTGTAAATATTCAAG
>CAEGAD010017638.1:0-10497 GCA_903067055.1 Poeciliopsis paucimaculata | reverse complement strand
AACCTCCAGAACCAACAGAACCTCCAGAACCAACAGAATCTCCGGAACCTCCAGAACCATCAGAACCTCCAGAACCATCAGAACCTCCAGAACCAACAGAACCTCCAGAACCATCAGAACCTCCAGAACCAACAGAACCTCCAGAACCTTCCCTGTCTGAGCAAACTGATAACCAGGCAAGAAAATTTGCGTAGCATTTTTTATTCTTTTGCCAAATTGTTTGTTTTTACCTAAACATTTGTGGCTCGTAGTTTCAGTTAAATAATTATTTCCATATAAATTCTGAACCGTTAATTTATTTGGTTGTTTTGTAAAGTTTTAGTTAAATAAAGTTTATCAATGTTGAAGTTAAAATCTCTTTGTTTAGATGTTTATATTCTTGTTTGTAATGATTGTTTTCTGTTTCCTTGTTTATACCAGAAACTTTATTGAGCGACGACACAAGAAACAAACAAATGATTTGATTAATGAAACAAATACAAGAAAAAATGAGTTATTTTGAGTTCTGCTTGTTAAAGTTAGCGCCTTAGCATTAGCATTGACTAAACACACTGTTACTATAGCACTTTAGCATTAGCAGAACTAATGTTTATGTTTAGTTCTTTAGGGTTAGCATACCTAGCTATTTAGTTAGCATGATCACCACTGGCAGCCATGTTGTTGATCAGAGATCTGTCTCTCTGTTCTGTTTGAGTTGAACGTTTCCGTTGCTCCACTCCTGCTTCGTCATGGCGGTTGGGTCCTGGATTCCTGACTGAAAAGGGACTGCAGTGTGTGTGTGTGTGTGTGTGTGTGTGTGCAGGCCTGGCCCTCCAGATCCAGTGCTACCAGTGTGAGATGACAGACGACTGCGCGGCGCCTGAGTTCATCGTCAACTGCACCGTCAACGTCCAGGACATGTGCCAGAAGGAGGTGGTGGTGAACAACGACGGTGAGCGAAGGGCGGTGGCTGGCTTAGCTTAGAGCTAATTGCTCTTAGTTTGGTACCGAGATATTTAGTTAGCAAGCTAACTATTTAGTTTACTACATTTTCAGTTTGTCAAAGGTCCAGGACCAGGACCCGGGACCGGATCCCGGACCGGGTCCTGGACCAGATCCTTAACCCGACCAGCTCCTGTTGTCCTGATCACAGATTAGTTCCTCTCTTTACAAAATGTTATGAAATATAGCAAGATAAATATTTAGTTTGAAAATATTTAGTTTGAAAGCTAAATATTTGTCTCACTTATATATTTAGTTTGGACCTGTGACATTTATAAATGTATGAATAACATGGAGAAAATGACTGAAAATGATTTTCTCCTCTTACAGGTTAAATAAACCAAATTATTGCCGTTAATTTTTTACTGTTTCCACACGGCGCCCCCTGGCGGCCCATCCTGTAATCGTCTCCGTCTCCTCCAGGGATCCTGTACAGGAAGTCGTGCGCCTCCTCTGCCGCCTGCCTCATCTCCTCCTCCGGCTACCAGCAGTTCTGCACCGGGAAGCTCCCCTCTGTCTGCATCACCTGCTGCAGCACGCCGCTGTGCAACGGGCCCCGCCAGAAGAGGCGGCCCCCGCCGGCGTCCGGCGCGGACCCCGCCGCGCCCCCGCTCCTTATGTTGGTCCTCCTCCTGCTGGACTCCATCCTCTGCTGACAGAGACTCAGCAGAGGATCTCATCCTGATGTCACTGATTGTCTGAAAACCAGAGCAGGAAACAGGAAACAGGAAGTTATTTTAACATCAGAGCAGATTCGCCATTTCTACTGTCAGGACAGAGTTAGCATGCTAACAACTCGCTAGTAGATCACTTATCACATCACAGTGAAACAACAGATTTTACACCAATTAAAGGATCATTTCATATTTTATTAAACATTTGTTTCTCTGAACGTTTTCCTGGTTTTATCTCAGCGTCAGAAACTTCATCACTTCACCGACATGAAGCCGACCTGAACCATCTGGATCCATTCCGTCCACCAGGCGCCTCAGACAAAATGTCTGAGGTTTTTCTGCACAGTTCAGCACTTTGTCTGTTCACTCCTTTTTATTGTAGGTTTGTTTTTTTGTTGATGTGACCAGAGGAGGCAGAAAACCCACAATCAATACTCAACCAAGAATCGCAATAATTCAATTGAGTTTTCTCAAGTAAAAGTTAAAAGTAAGAAATAATATTTTCTCAAAATGTTGTTCAATTAATTATAACTGAGTAAATGTTAGTCGCAGGTCTGAACATGTTTGTGGACCTCAAGAAGAGTTTATAAGTTTCATTAGTTTTATCTTTGTTCATTTATTAATCTTTACCTACTATTAATTGACCTTTATAAAATAGATTGTTTTCTTTGTTGTGGATTAATTTTAATGCTGATTCCAAATGACAGAAAGTGGACAAATTACTGAAAGATTCAGTTCAGAATGGATCCAGATTTTTCTCATCCTGTTGAATTAAACTGATATTTGGAGGGATTTTTCTGCAGCAGCGGTTCTCCAGACCCGCAGCTGGAGGTCCGCCGTCATGTTAGCGGTTCTGGGCGGGATGATGATGCGCAGCGTGTGGTTGCCTAGCAGAAACACTGAACTCATCGCTGTGGATCAATGATTCTGACACAAAACAACGAGAGGACAAGAAAACGGTTCGTTTCTTCCAGCTGCACTTTGACAATCCAGGTGAGAAATAGAAACTGAACCATGGTAACTAACACATAGCAACACGCTAACATGGAGAAAACCATAAAATAAACCCAACATATTAGTGCAGCACAAAATGTGTCCTGCCCTTAATTTGAAAATATTAATTTAGATAACTATTTGTTTTAGCCATTTTTATTCCACCATCAATCTGTTTAAAACATCCCTAGCAGCAGCTAATGAGCTAATGACAGAGCTAATGTTTAGCCTAGCGCTTTAGCTAGCTTTGAAAACATTTAGCTTCGCTGGATAAATTCTAAATTTTCTTGGCTGTTTAGTAAAAGTATTTGTTGAAGTTTTTTAATGATAAAAACTCTTCAAGTTGTTAGTTTATCTTCATGCTCTTATTTCGAAGTCCAGGAGCCATTTCTCCATTTTTAGTTAAATTTTAGAATTTAGATTATTTAATTTTTTTTACATTTTTTGATTTATAATTAGAATTTTTGTTTAATTTGTTATTTAAAATAAGTTCTTTGGTTCGTAATTCACTTCATTAGTTAATTTCTGTTTGGGTGTTTCACAGTATAAATACATTGGTTTTAAGCAGCTTGTTGTTCACATGGTGGTCACAAGGTTTTTTAGCAGTCAGTCAGTCAGTCACATCAAGTGGTGATGAAATACGTGTCGTTTTTGAATTTGGGTTTCTGGACAAGTGGGTAAAGGGTCAGGGGTAAGAAGAGGGACAGAACGGCCTGGGTCGTAACTGGTCCTTGTTTTGGGATCTTGCTGCTGAAAAGCACAACTACAAAAAAAAAAGATTATTTTAGGTGTAAATGTATTTCTGCTTCCCCCAGTCATTGTTGGATAAATATGTTTTGTTACAACTTGTTGAATTCAACATAATCTCTCATGTTCAGCGAAACAAAAATTATTTAAATACTTTTGAAAACTGATTATATTCTGTTTTTTGCGACAGACAGATCGTTCTGTGAACTATTTTCATATTTCCAAGATGGAAAAAATACAAATGAAAATGTATTAATATTCAATTTAACAGTCTGATATTTGACTAGTAGAGACATGATTTTTAAAACCATCTGTTTATTCAGGTAAAAGTTAGTTTGGTATAAAGTGGAGATAATAACAAAGATCAAGTTAAGGACAAACATACATCATATATATATATAAAATTATCAAAATAAAAAGATTAATGGAACCAAAATGTCCTTTTTAAAAGAAAATATGAATGTTGTGACTTTATGAATCAAAAATGTAAAAACTAATTTATCAGTTTTCTCCTCTAGTCTGAGAAGAAAACATTAAAAATCATGATAATAAAACCAAACAGTTTTCTATTCCACTCCCACAAATATGGATATTAATTTCATAATTATGTGTAAAATTTTCCCTTTAATGACTTTCTGCAAAAAAAGTAAAAATATAAATTTCTGTGTTTTGTGATGAGATTTTCAGACAATAAACATTTTTCAGTTGCGACTTCAAAAAGTTTTTAGAAAGATTTTCAAAAGTGGACATTGTACAAGAAATCAATTCCATATTCACGTTTTAATATAATAAAATTTGGTCTAACAGGTTGAAGAGTTAAATTATGATACTTTTAAATCTGTTTTATTATCAAATCACTTTCTAAAAATCACCTCAATTTTAAAGTGAAATAATTTTATTAAAAGAATGCTTAAATAAAACCACAGAAACCCCGATCTTTATTCCAACATGATGATATCTTAATTTAAGATCTGAAACTGGTCCATGTAACTGGTCTAACATGGACCAGTTAGACGGAGTTAAAGCTGATTATTGATTAATCATCTGTCTGTGCAGAAACTTGACATTTTCTATAAAGACTGAAAAACAACAAACATCGCCACAAATCCGCCATTTAACTCAAAAGGTCACATGCGCCAATGAATTGTGGGTAAAATACTTCATAGAAATCCAACACACTGTGACCTTTAACCTCCAACATGAAGGAGCATCTGAAGGAGGAACGAGGGAGGGAGAGGACCGGGACCGAACTGAACCGAACTGGACCGGACCGAACTGGACCGGGACCGAACTGGACCGGACCGGACCTTTTTATCCCCAGTAACTTTATTTAAAACAAGAAAGATACAGGAAAAAAAGAGAATATAAAACATAAATAAAATACATCAGATAATTATAGAACATATAAATTATAATATCAAACAAGGAAAACTTTCACCAACAAAGTAAAACATAACCAGGAACTTTTAGGACGTTCTCTGCTAGCATCAACAAGGATTTGCTCAAAGTCTTCGTCTGATTCGTCGATTCCTTCTGTCTGTGGGAACGATACGGCAGAGCACTAAACTGCTAATAGTGCTAAGCTGCTAATAATGCTAGGCTGCTAATAGTGCTAAGCTGATAATAACACTAAGCTGCTAATAACGCTAAGCGGCTAATAGTGCTAAGCTGCTAATAACACTAAGCTGCTAATAACGCTAAGCTGCTAATAACACTAAGCTGCTAATAACGCTAAGCGGCTAATAGTGCTAAGCTGCTAATAACACTAAGCTGCTAATAACGCTAAGCTGCTAATAACACTAAGCTGCTAATAACGCTAAGCTGCTAATAGTGCTAAGCTGCAAATAACACTAAGCTGCTAATAGTGCTAAGCTGCTAATAATGCTATGCTGCTAATAGCGCTAAGTTGCTAATAACGCTAAACTGCTAATAGCGCTAACCTGCTAATAATGCTGGATCGTCACAAACTTGACTTCAGACATGAGTTTATTGTTTGTTGATGCCCTGACCTTTAGTAGCAGCAGCTTGCTCTGATGGTGTCTCATTTCCATTTAAAGACAGTACCAAAACAAACTGCACTCAGGTCAGAGGTCAAAGATGAGCCTGAAGAGCCAAATATCAGAAAACCAGACCAGTTAAACTTTAACTAGGCCACAACTGGAGGATTCCGATGGAAAACGAACCAGTTATAAAGGTGACATGGCCCCTTTAAGGCTCATTCCATATTTTATCAGTTTTTCCATCGAACAGCTGCTGCTGCTGGAAAACAAGAAGTTTGAGTTTTCCAGTCTTCAGCTGAAACGGACCGGTTCTGTTTCATCTGTCTGACTGAAGTTATTGAATCAGAATTATGCATTAAATCTATTTTTAGTTTCTGAAAGCGTTGCTTAAACATGGCCGCCGTTGGGAGCGCAGTGGCGGATACTGATGACTCTCTGTGGCTCATTGATCCCCGCCGGAGCGCTGGGCTCAGATCGCTCTCCACCTTTCTGCTAATAAATCCATTTTATTAATCTGAGTTTAGCTCCGTCGTCATGACGACGGGAGCCAAACAGAACCGCTGTTCCACTGCGGGAAGAAAACCAGAACATGGACCAGTTAGACGGAGTTGAAGCTGATTATTGATTAATCATCTGTCTGTGCAGAAACTTGAGGTTTTCCTTCTGCAGGAGAAAACAGATTCAGATCGTAAAAAATGAAAATAAAACTTTTAATAATGTTCAAACGTCTCATTTTATCACTGATGAGTTTTACTGGTACAAACCAACAGGAAGTTCAGCCATGTTGCTCACTCAGGAGAGCTGCTTGTAAAATTAGTTACACATGATCAGAAATCATTTTTATGATTTAGCTTCTTCCAGAGAAATGAATGGAGATTAGTTTTATAAAGTCATATTTTAACCATGCTATTTATAAAAATCGCAGTTTCAAACTAAATATTTAGCTAATATGCTAATTCAGTGGAAGTGGATTGTCAAAATAAAAGCTGGGTCTTTATGACTTCCTGCTGCTGTAAATTCATCAATAAATATTTAACCCTTAAAACTGATTTTACTTTGTTTTATAATTTAAATAAATGTAAATGTTGATCAAAAAAAGAGAAGAAACGACAAAACCAGCTTTTATTTTGATAGTTCCCTTGCAATTATTGCCAAATGAATTAGCATGTTAGCTAGCAGTTAGCTAGCTGTGTTTATAAATGAATGAATTCAGGAAGTGAACCTCCTGTTAAATTAACCCAAATTATTCAGTTTCAGTTGAACTTTAAAAATATCTCCCAATAATCTTTGGCATTAACTTTAGTTTGATTTAAAAATATTTATTAAAAATTAAAGTCATCTGTAAGCAGGTGGATATTTATTTGTCCTTAAGGTAAAATAAGTCTAAACGTTGGTGAGATCTGGACAGGAAACAGCAGAGGGGAAGTAAATCGATGCGACACCCCGCTGAGTAAATAATCCAGCAGCCGTTGGATCGATGGGCAGGATGAAGATGAACCTCCTCCTCATCATCACAGCAACTCTCAGAATCGGTTCTGTTTGTTTCAGGAAAGAAAATGTAAACTTCATGAAAAGCAAAAGGATTTCAGGAAGTGATCAGCTGATTAAACACAGGAAGTCTGATTTAATGACTTCCTGTCTGCGTGAAATCGTTTATAAGGATTTTCCATCTGAGCCGTTAAACCAGCAAAAATCTCCTGTAAATCCCAGATGAAAATGATTCATGCTGGAGATAATCCCATCGATTTATTGGAGATTTTCTGGATAACAGATCCGGTGTCGATGGAAGAAACGCCAAACCGTCTTCTTCTTCTGTGGTTTTCCTTCTTCCTGGACTTTCTTAAGTCTCAAACCTGGCAGATAAAACTAAAACTAAATTTAAGATTATTTAACTTAAACTGGGTCAAAATCCGATTTTATTATGAAATGAAAAACATTCAATTTGTTTTTTTTAATTTTATATTTTCTCAGCTATAAAAACAGATTTTATATCAACTCTCATCTGAAAATTCTTCCTGTTTTCAGTTTTAATCCAGCAAATTTAGTTCATTCAGGACTAATCCACACTAAATCCTGGTTACCATGGCAACAGAAGGAAACCAGACTGATACATAAATCTGGGGTGTAACTGTGGTGAAGCTGATTTTATGTTAAAACAGCTTTCCATACAGACACAGGCAGCGGGCCCCCAGGGCCGGCCCTCAGAGACAGGCAGCTGGGGGCCGCGGGACCCTGCAGTAGAGAGGATTTAACTAGGCCACTCAGGAAGTCAGAATGTCAAGGAGACAAATGAAAATAATTTAGGTGACACTTCAAGTTATTAAAGATGATTACTATAATGGATAAATATTAGAAAATATTTTTAATAAAACTGAAGTTCCTGTAAACTTGAGCTGCAGATTCTAGAAAATCTCAACAGATTCAACGCGTCAATTTTTCTGCTGCAGATTTGGACCCGGCTGGACGCCCCCAGCATCACCCCTCCTCCACCGTGTTGGAGGTTTTTCTGCTGAATTTGTCCAAACGTTCAGATGTTTTGTGAAGTATAATTGTTTTTGCTCCAACAGTTTGCAGAAACTCGCTGAAACATGAAACTGTCTCATCGCCGGAGCGGCTTCTGGGTTCAGATTTCTGTCTCGGTTCTGGTTTCCGGTCCGGTCCGCTCGCTCAGGCTGACGGACACCCGGCAGCCGGACGGCGCCGAGTCGCTCTGGAAGGTGGTGAAAGTGGGCGGCGCCCTCTGCTGGGCGTTTCGGCCGCTACTCCGGCCGAAACGCAGCGACTTCTGGAGCAGCGGCCGCAGCGAGCGCGCAGAGGAGCCGCGGGGGGCCGGAGCGGCGCGGCGGTTAGCGTGCTGGATGGTCAAGCGGCAGCGCAGCACCTGCAGGAACACCTGGCGGAAGTGACGAGACGACAGGTTGTAGAGGAACGGGTTGAGCACGGAGCTCAGGTAGAAGCAGGCGTCGGCCACCAGGTGGAGCCACGCGTAGGTCCAGAAGTACGACAGAGACCAGGAAGATTTGGGGACGGCCGCCGTCATCAGGCGCCGCAACTGGTTGGGAAACCAGCAGAGCATCAGAGAGCCGACGATCAGACCTGCAGGGGAGGTAACACGTCAACATGGCAACATGGAAACACGTCAACATGGAAACACGGCAACATGGAAACACGGCAACATGGCAACACATTAACATGGCAACACGTCAACATGGGAACACGGCAACATGGAAACATGACAACACGTCAACATGGAAACAGGGCAACATGGAAACATGACAACACGTCAACATGGCAACACGTCAACATGGCAACACGGCAACATGGAAACACGGCAACACATTAACATGGCAACACGTCAACATGGAAACACGGCAACATGGAAACAGGGCAACATGGAAACATGACAACACGTCAACATGGCAACACGTCAACATGGAAACACGTCAACATGGAAACACGGCAACATGGAAACAGGGCAACACATTAACATGGCAACACGTCAACATGGAAACACGGCAACATGGAAACAGGGCAACATGTCAACATGGCAACACGTCAACATGGAAACACGTCAACATGGAAACACGGCAACATGGAAACACGGCAAAATGGCAACCAGGAACCAAAACAATTAGAAAAGCAAACGAAACAAATTGATCCACCAATAAACCTGGTAAAAAAACACAGAAATATAAAATAAACCAACAACAAATTTGAACAAAATTAAACATAATTTTGTTCAAATAAAGAGGAAGCAGCTCCAACAAACAAATAAATATTAATCATTTTCTTATATTATGGCTCAACGACAAGTAATCAGTTTAGTTACCATGACGATACACAGTGCTACATGGTGATGTCATCAGGTGAACTGTCCAATCATCACTTTCTCCAGCTAAACAGATCAAAACTATTTTTCCTAGAAAATTTCAAATTTTCAAACTCAGAAATTTTATTATTTTCTCTTGGAAATTTCTGAGATTAATTTCAAATTTTCAGACTTTTTGTAGAAAATTTTTTAACATTAATTTTTAAAGATTTGTCTGAAATTTGATCAGGATTAATTTCTTCATTTAGTGGGATGCCATAAATGTCGATAATAAAACAAAGACTCATATTCCTCCATGAGAAACACATAATATCAGCCTTCATGAATATTTATGTGAGCATCAATATTCTAGTGCTGGTTATTGGAGTTGCTCTGGCGACCAGCAGCATCAGCAGCGACCCGGCGGCTCGGAGAACTTCCTCTGCAACAGGAAGCAGAAGCCTACGCTAGCCGCTGGATTAGCATCGCTGGAGGCTTCCAATAAACAGAGGAGACAGTAATAAAGTCTGAATCAGAGACTGATGGATCCAGATTTTTGTTTGCAGTAAACAGAGCAGATCTGATGCTGAGGCGCCGGATCAGCGCTTCTGGAAGGAGATGAGAAAATGTAAAGCAGTTAGTTTTCTCAAAATATGCAAAGAACTGATGAAAGGAAGAATAACTGTTACTGTTCTTCACTAATGTTGAATGAGTTAGAAACAGAAAATTACCTGCACCATTATTTGAGGAGATAATTTTAAACTTAAAGCTTTTGAATCCTCCAGAAAAATGGATTTAGGGGAAGATAAATGTTAAATGTTTTTAAAGTTAGTAAAAACATTTAACATTAGCTCCACAATTATTAAAAGAAGCTTCATAATTCATCCAGAAAAACTCATTTAGGAGAAGCTATATGCGCTAAATGTTAGCCAAAACACTCAAATTAGCTGCACCATCATTTAAGGTGCTAATTTTTAGCTTGACGCTTTTCAATTTGTCCAGAAAAATTAAAGTGGGGGAACTAAATGTTTTCAAAGTTAACAGAAACACAAAAATGAGCTCTGCTGTGACTGGAGAAGCTAAGTTTTAGCTTAGCATTGTAGAATTTATCCAGAAACATTTGTCTAGACCAGTGCTTCTCAGTTATTTTCTGTCATGCCCCTCTAGGAAGAAGAAAACATCTCGCGCGACTATAAATAGTATAATTTGTCTATAAAATAGTTTTAAGTACTCCTCTGCATAACACTGTATCCTTATTAACGTATAAGAGAATAAAAAAAGAAAGAAATATGGA
>CAEGAD010017636.1:0-20264 GCA_903067055.1 Poeciliopsis paucimaculata | reverse complement strand
AGTAGTCAGTAATCTAAGTTACTTCTTTCAAGGAGTAATCAGTAATCTGATTAAAGTTACTTTTTCAAAGTAACTATGCCATCACTGATTATGATACATCCACACGTTTTTAAATCAGATGAAAGAGTTAGGTTTAACTATGCATCTGTTGAGCTGTCTATGGTCGCTACTCTGATCCTGACGAAATACTTTTTGCCACACTATGTACTATGTAAAAGATAAGTGCTCACTATCACAAATTTTGATAAATTTGTGAGCAATATTTGTGAGAAATGTTTATTTTTTGTGTAGAGAAAATGTTTTAGATCTTTGAGTTCAGCTCATGAAAAATGGGAGTAAAAACAGTTTCTGTATATTTCTGTTCAGTGTATCTGTGTTGAAACTGTCAAAGTTTGGGGGCCCTAGGTTTGATGATGCTTTGGGCTGGCTCTACAAGAGGGTCTCAATTTCATCAAGCTTTTTCAGTCAACTTTATATTATGTAGTGTACCTTTGCTGCTTGGACCCTCTGTTGGCCAAGGAGGCCTCAAGTGAAATCTGAAAGGCGCTGTAGCACCCCCTGGAAAAGTCATAGGACCCTTTTTCCACCCCCAGAAAATATTAGATTTAGGTTTTTTTTTTCCATCTAATTTAACATTTCTTATTTGTAGTTGTGGCATTTTCATTAAAATACACAACATTAAAAAAATAAATAAAAACAATTGTTATATATCAAGTTAAAAAAAAACAATGCAACAGTATTTGAACTTTGCTATTAACACTTCTGGGATAAATTGACATAATGCTGGCTCCGCCTCCATGTGAATGTAGACCTGTCCTCCTCCAATCATTTGTCAGCAACTGACCAATCGGCGGTCGCAGTTTTGTCTCAAAGTACATTGCTGATGTCTAGATGAACTGACCTCACAATATTGACATTGTTTATCATCGCAAACAAGCTGCAGAGAGATTTTGAGGAAAATAATAAATAATCATAATCCAAGCTGTTAGTGAGGAATGTGCCATCCTGACAGCCGTTACCCAAGAACATTTAGAGGGCGGAATACAATTTATTACATTTCCAAAACCAAAAGAGGAGTCTGGAATAATGCAAGAAATGGATCATGGCCTTTTGCTGGCCTTTTATGCAGTTAAATGAAAGATGGTAACTACTATATGTTAGTCAGCAGGACAGGCCACCATGACAGGTGACCAAAACACTCAAAAAGCAATGAGCATGTTCTGTGTGCTGTTATGTTCTTCTTTTATTTATTCGCAAATTAAATAAATCTATATATATATTAAACAGAATAATAACAGCTACTGCAGTGTACGCAGAGCATTACAAAAATAAAGAATGGCTCTCAGTGTCCTGTAGTTCTTGGTAAAGAGCTATGCAGAACAATCGGATCCTTCATGAATGTCACATCACTGTATTGCAGACTTTGGTCACACCGTTGTCCCACACATGCGACATGTCAGTCAACACCTCTGCACAACAGTTCAGTCCAGTGAGTGACAACTTTTTTTCATCGCAGATGTAACATATGTGCTAACATTACGTCCACATAGCTCACCTTTCTTTAAGCTTCCATTCCAAGTCATGATAAAAGTTGGACATGGTCCCCACGTTCTGTGAAAACGAAGCATTTCTGAATTTACATGTCGAAACATCTGATGATCAGTCATGGCATAGTTACTTTGAAAAAGTAACTTTAATCAGATTACTGATTACTCCTTGAAAAAGTAACTTAGTTAGATTACCTATTACTTGATTTGGAAAGTAACTAAGTTACAATAAAAGTAACTTTAGGTACTGTCACCAGCTGCTAACAACAACGCTCTGCCACCTGTGAAAATGACATTGAGCTTTGCCAATACTTAATTGGAAGTTATTTTATAATTGTAACGTCAACAGTGTGTCTCCACTTACATGGTTGAACTGAAGAGGAGATTTTTTAATGGCTCTCATGGTCAGTCACAGGTGATATATTAACTTGACATTAACAAAGACACAGCAGGACGGATCATCCGGGAAATGATGGACTCAAACTAACTCAATGTCAGACAAATTAAATTTGCAAGCAACTATAGAAAGAAAAAAACAAGCCCAAAGCCGTTTATAATAAACGGAATTGGTGACCGAAACTCAAAATAGTTCCTGTTTTATCAGCAATAAAATGGCGTCCTCCTCCATTGTTTAGATTTCTGTCACTGCTGACACTGTCGCGTAGAAATGACGGTTACTCCCCAAAACGCCCAGAGGAAATAAAATTAAATCACAAAAGAAAATAGTAACACACAGTAACATAAAGTGATTTTGATAAGTAACTGTAGTCTGAGTACTGGATTTGAAATATAACATGTAACTAAGTAACCAATAACTAAGTACTAATAACATGTTCAGTGTTTTTCTTTGTCTAATCGTCAGTAATAGAAATCTGCTACATAAATCATCAGCAGGGATGTCAGTAACACATTACTAAGTAATGTGTAAGAATTTCAAAGTAAATCATTTGAATTTTTTTCTTAGACTGCAACCCACTTCCTCCATTCTTTGTCTTCTTCTTCTTCTTCTTCTTCTTCTTCTTCTTCTTATTATTATTATTATTATTATCGTCACAGTTCTGATTACAGACACTCTCAGTGAGTGCAGACTGGAGACATTCTCAAAGGAAGCGAATCCAAGTGAAAAACCATTTGGACTAATCTTAAAACTTGGCAAGGAGAACATAACTTTTCTGATTCTTGACCATGGAACAGAGTGTACTTTATTTTTTTCCATGAATGTGTAAATCAATTATGCCGCAGCCCATTGAAGTACAAAATAGTGCTTCTCTAAAAGCTGTTATGAAACAAATTAAAGATGATTTAATTTTTTTTTAAAAATCTAAGCATAACAAAAATGATTAATAAAAAATGCATGTCTGTGTAATCTGATTTCACTAGAACCATAAAATCTCAGTACCTCTGTGTTGAGTATGGTATGTAATGTGTTACCTAGTAACGCGTTACTGACATCACTGCTGATGAATTATGTAGCAGATTTCTATTACTGACAATTAGACAGAGAAAAATGCTGAGCATGTCTTGGACCGCCGCATGCCAGTGAAAGGGGGAGATGATGGGTGACGACAGAACCACATGATTAGTTACATGTAATTACTCGTTATTGCTTGGATATTACAGTACCACCTTAAGTCCCTGAACTTCACATTTTAACGAACAAATCAGAAAAGTGTAATGCCACTTGGATGTAAAGAGTAACACACAACGCAATGCTTTTGTAAAAATGTAGTAAAGTAGAAAGTACAGATTCTTACTGTAAAATGTAGTGGAGTAAAAGTCGAAAGTATCCACCATTAAATCTACTTAATTAAAGTACAGATACAAGAAAATTGTACTTAAGTACAGTAACGAAGTACTTGTACCACTACTGGAGAGAAACCAAGTTAATGGGAGAAAGCCCAAACTGCCCAAACTGCTGCAAGCATTATTTATTTTTTTTATTTTTTATTTTTTTTATTTTTTGAGAGGAATTGCTGTGGAAGGCAATAGCCAATCTTCCTCCTGACAAAATGTCATGACTTTACCACATAAAGAAACTGAACTTTTCCCTTCTAGCTGTCAGGTCAGGAGCTCCTATAGGATCCGTTCCCTGTTCTACTAAGTGCTCAGTTTGTATCTGTTGCTTAGCTGTGTATCAGAAAAAGACTATAGCCATTTTGGTCGAAACATATTACTCTCACAAATTAACATCTCTTAAGGTTATAATGAAGCTTAGCCTTGAGGACATGGGAACAGAAAAGCAGTCTAAGGTTTTTGTTCAGCAGTGTTTTGTTTTATTCTTTCAGAAATTAAACCATTGCAGTTTTCTTTAACCCAAACAACTTGCAGCCTTCAGCAAACAAAAGCCACATCTCTGCAAGGTGATTCAGACCAACGGGTCGACAAATATTTTTCATGCACTGCCTCGGCACTGAATGTCAAAGTATGCAGTGTCTTACCGGCACATGACGATATTACAGAAAGCTGTTGCCCACACATTGCTGGGCCCCAGCTGAAGCCCTAAACGTTGTGTGTTTGAATTCAGTCATGCCAAACTCTGTGGTGAGTTACAGATTTATTCGTCAGTGCTGATTTGTGAGGTTTCGAGAGGCACCAGCGATTGATGGCGTCCAGCCGACAGGGGTGGAAAACGAAAAAACGATCTCAGCTCACTTGGTGGTTCTGCAGCTTTCAGGTTTCCTCATCAGCAGAATGACTTCCATCGATTCTTTTCCTGCATCATTTGCTTAAAATCGACCAGAGCACTGTTTATTCACCCAACACCACCAGAGTGCCCGCTGCACATTAACTGCAGCAGAGACGAACCTCTTCCCTCCATCTTCAGCTCATACACTTCTTTGTTTTCCAGCAGTTTTACTCATTTAAAAGGAACATATCCATAAGGCTTCAGAGAATCTTCACTATAAAAAAACTTGAAATCTACCTTTAACGATGTGCCCTTTTCTTTCTTCAAAAGGAGTTCAGAGATCTACAACTCTTTGGTCAAGAGGTGTTTTTAAAAAATGTTTTATAAAAATTTTATTTGAATGCATTACCAGTTTGAATCAATGTTAATGACTTTGTGTCAGTAGCTTGTGTGTGTGTTGTATCTTTTAGTGAGTTCATGCCTGTTAAAGCTGCAGTATGTAACTTGTAAAAATAGTTCTTTCTTATTTCTTTTTTTTTTTTTTTTTTTACAAATTTGGACATATGTTTTCAAATATTTCCTTTTCACTTGTAAGTCATTCTCTAATGGTCTATATAAAGTAGAACTGCGGAGCTCTGATTTGAATTTCTGGTTCTTGCAGTTCTACAGACCTTTGTTTATCTGTTCAAAGGCATTTTACAGCAACTCATTTTGCTGCTGTCTTTTTATATTAAAATATTAATGCTACTACAATATGAAAGAAGCAAACAAAGCTTTGATATAATTATGGAGTCAGATAACACAAGTGTCAAGAACATCACTGAATGCATTTGGATAATGTGTTCCCCAAGAGAAAAACAAAGCCAAATAAATATATCCAAAACATGCAGCACAGCTCCAGGAACCAGCTAAAAGCTAGCATATAGCGCTATAAAATTGATTAGCTGGAAGTCATGATCTTGTTTAGGAGTTTCAACGCATATGTGGGACATCATAAACAAAAAAAACCCCAAAACGTTACAGCGAACAAAGAAAAATGAACGAATTGAAAATGACTCAAAACGAATACAAAGATATCTATGGAGCAACAGGATGGAAGTTTTTTTTAACATTTTTTCCACTCCTAGAGATTCAAAGTACACAAAATAGGGCTAAAAAGAGAATTTTGCCTGATATGTTCCCTTTAAAGCTATCACTGTACCATAAAAAAATGACACTGAAAATCTGGGAAGAATTGAGGTTGTCTGCTTCCTCCCTGTGGTCCTACTGCCATTCGCAGAAATGCCCCATTCCTGGTCAGAAACAACCAATCACTGCCAGGGAGAGGGAGAGGAAGGGTGACTCCCAGCACTAGAACCCTCCTCCTCACTCTGGTTGGTTGTTTGAGGCAAAGTGATGAACAGTAGATAACAGTAAGACTTCAGGGAGAGGAAGCTCATTTTGTCCCACAGAGTATTTGTCTCGCAAAATGACTGTTTAACAAGTATTTATTTTATAAACAATGCCTATTGTTTATAAGTTACCTACTGCAATTTTAATTGATAATTAATTGGTTTCTGGATATTCAGTGATTAAAGTGCTAATCTTCGAGATGATTTTCAAATAAATCCTGAATCCTGAGCAACATGCTGATTCCTCATGCGATCAAGACAGCTGCCTCAAAAGAAAATATAATTATCACATTACATATAATTCATCTTTGAATATGAATATAATTTTATGCATCTTAACTTCACTACATGTCATTCATTACAACTGCTAAAATGGATGCAGCAGAAAATATACGACTGTTATGTCTTTAACAACTGTGGCAACAATAGTTGTGTCTCACAGCACAGTAATATTTTTAGTCACATGCCACGAAGACTGTTAATCAAGATGGTTGAGCTCTATTCAACTAATAACGTCCCACTGTGTCCTTTTCAAGGCTGTTGTCAGCAGACACTAAACGAGGAACAGCCTGAGCAATTTACCAACACAGATACACGAGAATAACAACCAAGTCGAAACCTAATTGTAAAGGTTTTGTTTCCCCTTGTGCTGCTACTGAAATATGAAGAAGAGCAGCCAACATTACCTGATTATCTGATCAGCAGCAAGAATGAGGGTAGTCATAAAAGCAGATGTCTTAACAGCTTGCTGCTCTTCTAAAAGCTTAGGTTAGCACAATGCCAAGCAGGAAAGACATCAGCAATGAAGAAAATCTTGTTGCTCATCAGAGCAGGGAGGATTGTAAGGTTAAGTCTAAACAATTTGAAACCTATCAACCTATAGTGAGAAAGACTATGTACAAGTGGAAGTCAGGCCACTTGTGCATTCAGCCTGATGTATGTAGATCCTAAGAGATATTAGAAGCTCTGTCTCAGACTCTGCAGGCCTCATATTCCAAATTGGTGTTAAAATTCATTACAATAAAGTAAAAAAAAAAAAATAAAATAAAAAAAATCAACAAAGGAATGAGTTTGCGATATGAGTCAAAGTTCAGATCTCAGTCTGGCTGATTTATGTTGAACCGACAAGAGAGCTGTGCAAAATCAAAAAAGCACCTTTAACATCTCCTTCTACATCTCATGGTTAATTTATTTCCATCCAGTGAAACCAGTGTTTTTATTTAGTGGTATGGGAAGCATTAAAATCATCAGAAAAAAAAAAAAAATGTGTTTATGTAGCAGTGAGGTTACAACTGACTCCTTCATTTACATTAAACCTGTTTTATTTCTGAGGATGGTGTGGCATAGCTACATGCATCAATGTTTCAAATAATGTAAACTACATATGAATAACATTACTGCTTTTGCTGAATTCATTTAAAATATTAAAATAATGACCTTAATAGTAAGTTTGTGTAAAATAGATAAGCATGTGTATTTTACAAAGGATTGAGTTGTGTTTATAAGAGGTTATTATCCTGCTGAGACACTGTTGGACTCTTGGATAAATGACTGCAGCAACAGAAATGTGTTTGCAAGAACCCAAGCAGAAAAGTTTAGTAATATACTCATTTTTATTATTAAATTATACATCTATACATTAGATCCTTAATAAAACTGCAGCTATACAAATTATTAAGAAGTGACCACATGTATAACCCATTGCAATATAACCTAAACACTCAAGAGGTATGTGTTCATTCACTGTTACAGGAAATCTGCGCGCTATCACATCTTTGAGGGATACTTGTGGGACATGCACAGGGAGATCCAGTGGCTGCAGACTCATCATGCTTGTCTTGTTTTTCTCAACCCCATTTACTTCAACCTAAGCCATTATGGAGCTACAGTCCACTAGTGCATTGGTTCAAAAACTTAAATCAGAGGAACACACCCTCCCCAAGATTCTAAATGTACCAACATTTAGAATCCCCAGAAGATGATTTAAAATGTCTTAAAGATGCTAAAATAACAGAGGTTGTTGCATTCGTGTCAGCATGTAAATTTAGCTTTTCTTTGGGATTAACCTTTATTTAGCCTGGTGAGCTGAAAGCAAAGCTGATGCTGACAAAGACAGTCATACTCCCAAAGAGCAGGGCGTTAATGAGAAGAACCAGACAAGCTGAGTTTTAAAATTTGGGGTAACATCCTTTTCCTCTGGCATCAGAACTTTCTCCTGCCCTCCCAAAGCATACATCTATAAAAAGTAATGCAGTTGCCATCCAAGCTTTAATGTTGCTTTAAATGTGTCCTGTGCATCACATGTCCTGTTGCCGATGGGATTTTTTTTTAGATTGTGTGCACATATTCTACCAGTGTATCATTTAGGGAAAAATAATGATTATACTTGAGACACACTGGAAAACCAGAAACATATTTTCCACTTGGTGTAGGTCACTCAGGGCATGGAAAAACGAGCAGATTGGCTGTTTTGCAGGAAGCTCTGGCTTTGCTGATTTGCATTGTGAAGTAAGAGACAAATTAAACCTGTGCACAGCCAGACACTCCCAGATAAACTGCAGTGGGCCATCTCCCTCAAATGCAAGTCATTACAAAAGTTGAATGTTGTTATTTTTGCTGCTGGTTATTTTAAATTCTGATCATTTGTGTCACCAGAAGCATCTGTCACCACATCCACCACGTTTAGAGGCTCTGAGTGGCTCCTGGTTGCCTGCAGAGCGTACTACCTGTTCTGTGCACATCACATGACTATACTTATTATTAATACAATGCCACTTTACATTCACGTCTTATTTCTGCAACTTTAAACAGTTAGTTTTAGAATGCTTGTGCTACAGTTCCTACAGACGAGCCTTAGAACTTGCAGAGAATAATGAAGCCTCATTTATCAAACATCCCTGTGCGCAGCGTGGAAACTGTCCCAGGTTTCCAGACACAGATCAGGATTCATGTGTTCCAATGTGCATGGAGGTTTGCTCATTTAACGGGGCTCCGGGGCACCTGACAACAGGTAGGTAGCTAATTACAATAAGATGTATGAAGGAAGAAGTTTTTTCAAGCCTTTGTTGGCTGTTTTTAACTTTCTGCACTACTTTGCTTCTGACTCAGGATTTTTATTACATTCTGCAGAAAGAAGTTATTGATTTCAGGAAATGGCTTTTCCATTAAAGATGCTAACTATGTTCTGGTAGGTCCTGCCAAAGGAACATCTTCCTTAATCGAACTGTTTCTTTGCGTAACAGTTCACAGAACATCCTCCTCTGGCCACTGGCTTGTCTTCCCTCCACAGTGAATCCATGTCCCACTTGAGCACCTGGTGTCTGTGTGTAACCTGAAAGTAAAGGTCATCACTTTTGTTTTTTGGTAATAATCGTCAGAAGACCTCTAACGTGTTCATTGCTCCTGAACAGAATTACAACATCCATTCCATGCCATGGTGAAGGATTGCTTTCAACTTGCAGTGCTGCCTCCAGACTCCTGACTGCTACATGAGCCTGTAAAAAAGTTTCATTATTCTGACTACCTGTCCAGTGCAGGGCTAATTACAAACCGCAGCTTTAGTGGGCAGTGTGACAGCTCAGCACGCCACCTGAAGGTCAGAGAGTGCAGCTTCATGGTGCTGTGGGCTCCTGACAGGAGCGCCGGAACATTCCGGACAGGGATGGCACTCTCTACATGCTGCAGCTCACACTGTCAGTTCATTAAGTCAGCAGCTTTAACGCTTCTCGTCCCAAACCAATCAGAATCCGACTGAAACAACAAGGTTTTCTTATTTCCTTTTGCTATGTGGAGTAACTTTAAGTTATTTCTAAAAATAAAAGTGTTTCAACCAGACTTGGCCATTTATCAGAACTAGAATGATTAAATACGCATAACAGTTCGACTATGTGAATCGTTTCACATACACCGGCCAATTGTGGAGTACCATAAAGTCCAGTACCTGGATCAGTTTGCTTTACCTTTACTTAACTCTGAAAGTCACAAAAAGCTGTATTATGTGTCTTTATAATTTAATGATTGAAAAATTAGCTCTAATAAAACTAATAAATGGATGTAGTTTGAGCAAAATAACTTCTCCGTCTGTGGAAGGATTGGCTTTTCTAAAGTAACGTGCAATGAGATAAATTTTGTTTCTTTATAAATAAATGTAAAATTGGAGAGAGAAGTTGTCTAACCATTTAATATTCAATATTTTCACAAAGCCATGCTTACTCCCACATCTCTGCATATTATTAGCCCTTTCTGAGTTTGATAAATGAGGCATCAGGTCTCCATCCAGTTACAGATTTAGAACTTTTCTGGTTTGTTAGTTTCTGTGTCGTTTCTCTGGTGAAATGGAAAATCCCTCGGTAAGAGAAACAGTCTCCCCTGACTTGGGTTCAGGAAGCAGAGGATGTTTACGGCTGGGAGACTCAGCTTTTACTGTGTTGGTCACACACCTAAATGACAATAGGCTCCTATTAAATGCAAATGAGACTGCATTGGTGCATATCTATGAAAAGAAAATCTCTAAAATGTTAAAAAAAACAAAAAGGTATATGCAAATTAGGCACTCATACTGTTTAGGCAGTTTTGTCCCTGTTTTTTCTACAACATTCACCACCACTGGGGAAAAAAAGAAAAACAATTACAGCAGCGAATGCACGCATATCTTACAGGCCTGATCTCCAGCTTCTCATCTGCATGTCCAGCTCAGTGCGTTGCCCGTCCTGGGAGAAGGCCAGACTTTCACACGGAACGGGTCGAGTTGTGTTTGTTTAGGATGGGCAGCAGCTTGTGCTCCCTGTGTTCACACCATCTTTCTGTCAAGCCCTGAAGGACATTCATCTTATGCTTTACACAGTTTCAATGACAGAAATCACAGCAGCTTGATTCTGACAATTTCACCAACATCAAATACACTAACAGCTGCAAAGATTCAGCCACTAGCTTGTAGAGGAGCATTGAGAGGGCGGACGGCAGGCTGCAGGTGTTTGCAGTGTTCCTGGGAGCTTCCAGAGCACCGGGATGGGTCGATTCTGCAGCAGTGCGTCCACTTATGAAGTCCTTTGTCAAAGAGAGGTACGTTTGTGGAACTTGCTGCACGCCGCGCTCAGATGTAGTACTCCTTCACGTTGTCCCTGACAGAGTTGTGGAGGTGCAGCTCAGTCCTGTAGTCTGTGTACGTGCTGTGTCTCTGCTCTTCTTTCATGCTGCTGCTCCTCTTTGCCCGCCGCTGCTGATACAGGAGGCGGCTTATCACAGCCAGAGCACACACGGCAATAAAGACGACCGCTGTGACCACACCTGAGAACACAGCAGGGAGGGAGCATTAGAGGATGATGACAGGAGGTTGAAAGTCATGCCTGGAGGCAGGAAGACTTTCAGCTTCCAGAACAAAAACATCCAGCACTCAGAACACAGGCAGCAGCAGCATTCCCACATTCCCATGTTCACCACTGAACACAGTAAATCATTCATAAAGGAGCCACCTGGATCCCTAAAGCTGTGGCTGCTTATCAATACCTTTGTTTTCTGTTTCATCTCTGTCCAGATCCTATAAAAGAGACTCAGATATGTGCTGTTCTGTGTTTAGGTTCTGTTTTAGATGAAATGCCAATGATGATCAGGGTTTTGCTCTACTGGAAATGCTTGGACATTTTTCTCTTTGAAACCCAAAGGCTGTTTAAACAAATCAAATCAGACTCCATATATAAAGGGAATGTTGGTCTTTTCAGTTGTGGAGATATAGATGAAGAGCCATGTAGTCTGTGACCTGCAGCAGTCTAATCCTGAGCCAAAGAAACGTCTCAGAACAGATTTATCAATAAATGTGGCATTTCATCTTTTTGAAATTGATGTAAATAGCTAAGTTATATAAACTACAGAAAGTCTGTATTTTAGGATAAACAGAGCAAGCCTTTCAATTGATTTGATTCCAGGAAGTGTCATATTTTAGATATTTTACCTGAAAGGCTTGAACTGTTCTAGATCAGATCTGGGTCACATCTGGCTCTTTAGATGTCCTGCATAATGAACCACATATCACTTCTACATGTAAACCAGAACGTTCTGGTTTTATTTGGAAAAGTTTGCTTTTATTCAGAATGCAACCAATGCAGCCTCTCTATGGTAGCAACACTAACATCCTTATGCATTGGCTATTGGCATTTCAGGCTAAAAAGTGACTGTGGAGTGTGTTTTTAATGGAAACTAGTTCTATAAAAGTCAAGCTTCACAAGGTCACTTAGCAAAACAAATGTGTATTTTTAAATGCAAAGCTTTGGGTCTACCATAGAAATACAGGGCAGCAGCTTTAAGCCCACAGATTTACAGAAACAGCATAAACATCAATTATTGATTTCTCTGTAGAGGGTGAACCAGAGTACAAATGTTATACATGGAGTTTAATATCTGCATAATCCAGAGTTATCAAAATTATCATAACTTTTACAATTTAATAACAGCTCTGAAGTTGTTATTGTGAATGGACTACACTAATGTGACACAACATAAATCTACAGTAACAATGTAGGTCAACCACTACATCCCAAAAGAAGACATTCAGAATAAATTAATGCATGAATGAGTGGGTGAATGAATACTGCATATGTTCATTCTATTTACTTTTTGATGGAAAAAATAGCGTTTGGATGAAAAAAAGATATTTCTATCTTCCATGTTTTGTGAGGATTTTCTTCACTGTGGTTCAGTTTGGACAAAAGGAATCAACTATTTCCAGCCTGCTGTGTTTTATACTCTCCACACGACAGACAGCATTACCCACCAGAAGTGAAAGTGTCCAGTTCTTTTTCTTTTTTACAAGAAACGCTGATCAGATATGGACTGACAAGTTTTTCATGCATCACTGATCAAATTATTGTTGATTCTGGAAGTATTCACATCCTTTAAATACTGTGCTTTTTATTTTTGCTGTGATTTCACTTTAGATTTAGAGAAACCAACAGATCAGGTCTGGATATTAGAGGTTTGCAGGAGCAACTTGCTCCTCCATGAAGTCTGTTGCTGCATGGAGCTCTGAAGATTATTTAACCACATCAGGAGACAGGCAGTCAAAACCTGGCAACACAGTAGGTCTGAACAGTTTTTCAATTTCAATTTCACTTCATTCTAAACATGTAAATAACTCAGAGGACTGATGAAGTTCAAGATACATTGTGAATTTGCTTCTTTTTGAGATATTAAGAGGAAAAGAGCAACTTAATGTTAACACATTCAGGAACACCACCTGTTAGTAGGTTGAGACAATAAAGCATCAGACTCAGCAGGCGCCTGAAATAAAACCTCATACTAAACTTCCTTAAATTAATTTTGCCTTTATCTTATCCTCTGTTTAAAGGGAACTTTAAAAATGAGTGAGAAACATTGTTTTGTCTTTCTGGGCAAGTTCAGTGAGCAGGTTAGTCACACTTTCATGTCTTTTTGATAAACATGAGGCAAATCTGTAATATGGACTCACGACTTGTTGCCTGGAAACTGGGCTCAAGAAACACTGTGTGAAAGAGGAAATGATCCTTTTCTCAGCTCTAATTTGAAGCAAAAAGAAAAACATCCAATGCCTACACACTCATCAAATATATAAGCGCTCTGGCTCTCATTTATGTATATTCCTAACTTAAACACATAGAACTGACTATTTGCTTGTTTTAACCTTTTTCAGCTGATAATTGTGAAATCAGTTTCCATTTAATAAGCAAACAAACACTGTGACACTGTGACCCTCTTGTTTTGTGAAATTTTACAAAGTCTCTCCTAAAGGAATAAAGTGGTAATCTTGTGAAGAAAAGTAAGTGGAAATAAAGACCAGAAGAACTAATAGAAAATAAAAAAGAAGCCAAAGTTTTGCAGTCAGGTCATCATCCCTGTTGTCCATTTCTGCCTTCTCCATCTTTAATTTAAGACAAGCCTCTTAAAATGCCTCTTAAAATGATGCTCCATGTGAAGTTGGTCAGTGCTGCTGGAGGCAGAGCAGTAAATGCAGCTTTAAAGCACCTCACCGTGTGCTGAGAAGTAGAAAACTGATATGCAGGAATCCTTACAAAGGGCATTGATGAACAGGGGAGAAAAGCTTCCTTTGTCTTCACCAAAGCTATTTTCCTTGTGCTTGTCTGAAAAGGTTATAAGGCCAAGGAGAGATGAGAGAGGCATCCTTAAGCTCTCTGCAGAGCAACAAGAATTCCATCACAGTAAGCTCCTCAGTTAATCTACAGTTATTACAGTGATTAACTGGGCTTGTATTTTTTATACCAACTAATTAAAAAAAAGATTTTATGCAGAATATTTCTCAGCTTTTATGATTACTAGTTGCAAATTTTAAACACTTACTGCACAGTTTTGATCATCTTAGGCTCTCACATCAATGATCTTAGGCCATATTTATTAAAATGCTTTCTAATTAGTACAAGTGAGTGTTGCTGTTTGACATGTGGATGACCAAAGGGAGTTCCTTAAAGAATCATCTTCTTTCTTTGAAAAAGGAATCTTTGAAGCTTTTGTCTTTTGTCTGTTGAAGAATCAGACAGCTCCTTTCACTGACTACTTCAGCTTCATCAGTTTCATCGGTTAGGAAAGTGTGTTACACAGAAATTCCCTTCTGGCTACAGATTCCATTACCTCTTGTTTGAAAAATTACTCTAACTCATGTAACTTGTGAGATTTTGTGCATCATAAAAATTAAAATTTATGATTATTTCAGTTTCTATACCAGTTTTTAAAAAATACAAAACAAAACAAAAAAAAAACTGCAGAGGTAATTCATCATACCGTATGATTTAAGGAGAAGACAGATAAAGAGTCATGGGGACTATTCGTCCCAATAGACGATGTGCCTGTCAGCTGGCTGAAGCAAGACTAACACACGTTACACTGTTGAAAGAGGACAGGCCATGGAGCGGTCCAGTTGGCCTCTACTCCAGAACTCAGTCCTACAGTACATCTGTGGGTTTTGAAGTCAAACTCAGTATCACAGTTAAGCCTGCTGTTTACAAACCACAGATCTTCAATCAGGATGTCAATGTTTTATTAGTTTTCCAAAAGTTAGATATGTAAAGAATGTGCTTGAAACTATCTTCAACTGTTAGATATGGGTGATGTCACTGTCTCTGTTCAGTTAGTTTCTTTTTTTGCTGTTTTGTTTTTGTCCAGACTGAGGTCATTGAAGTAAAGGTCAACTGTGTCACTGATGTGCTGCACTGTGACTCTGAAAAGTAAGAGCTGTCCTTGCTGCATGGGCGGCAGACACACCACACACACAGCTTGTTTGTGGCTGTTCTGTTGTTGTGTTTGTGACCTCAGTGACCTCAGTCATCAGCCATGTTTTTCCAGATCTCCCTCCTGAGTTGATGAGGTTAGGGTGTCAACAAGTTTGAGATACCTCCTTTTGCTTGTGTATGTTTGCATTTATTTTCTAGGTAATGACAGAGACCTGTCATGGCCACCAATATGACTGCCAGTGATCTGGGTCAAACAGCAGCTATTGATCTGAGTTCATTAGGTTTGTTAGTATACCACTGTGTTAAAACCACTGTGTTTTAAGGATGTTCACCAAAGAAAGCAGCTGTAAACTTCTTGCCTGTGAGATGAATGTTTCCATTCACCAGTTTGATATTTTCACTTGGACTTTTTGCAGTCATCTGTGAATGCTGTGTAGATCTGCCTGAACCAAAAGTACTGAGGTGGATTTTTCTGTGGAGCATAACTCTAAATTATTATTATTATTATTATTATTATTATTATTATTATTATTATTATTATTATTATTATTAAGGGCTGCAATGGTATCACTGTTGCCTTGCAGCAAGAAGATCCTGGGTTCGATTCCCGGCCTGGGGTCTTTCTGCATGGAGTTTCCATATTCTCCCTGTGCATGCGTGGGTTCTCTCCAGGTTCTCCAGCTTCCTCCCACAGCCCAAAAACATGACTTTGGTTAATTGATCTTTCCAAATTCTCCCGAGGTGTGAGTGTGTGTGTGCATGGTTGTTTGTCCTGTTTGTTTCTGTGTTGCCCTGCGACAGACTGGTGACCTGTCCAGGTGACCCCGCCTCTCACCCGGAACGCAGCTGGAGACCAGCAACTCCCGACCCCATTAGGGACAAGGGTGAAAGAAAATGGATGGCTGGATGGATGGAGTATCTTAGGCAAAGCCTATGAAAGATATTTGGAAAAAATGTGATAGAAAGCAGAAATATCTTGGAGCAATGCTATTTGACACACTATTGGTTGGCCATTCATTTTCCTTGCTGCTGATTTGCTACTGCAGGCCGAGGATGTTAGATTCTGGTGGTGCCAATATGGCTTCCACTGTGTGTCCTAATGGATGTGAAGATATATTTGATGTTTGAACTAATAAAATAGGCAGTAATAATTTTTTTGAGGGAAGTCTCAAGTATTTGGAGATTTCAGCCTTTCTTGGTCCTCTGTGAGTACCAAGAGGTCCCCAATGGAAACATTCACATATAAACTTTATTGCCATTATTCAGCTATATTGTCCTATGGTATTCACGCTGTGCAGTAGACTGCCAAGTCATTACTAAGTGAATATGTCAGTAACCCATATAAAATATGTTTTTGTTGCTGAGCACTCATGCTGCTCAAATCACCATCACACCTTTATGCTTGTAGTTTTTCTGGCAATGTGTCACTTTTGTTTTATTCCAGGTCTTAATGCTCTAACAGTTTGGTTTGATTTTGAGAGCTGGATTATATAAACAGTAAAATTAGATCTGAAAAGGAAAATTTCACTAATGTTTGTGGATGCTGTGTGATGTGTAAACTAGTAGAGTTGTAAAGAAGCATGGAGGAATTACTATTTTCTTGCTGCTTGTCTTTGTGTTCAGCCTAACTAACTGTTCTCTAGTATTAAAGTGAATTCAAACTTCCTGTTGAACTTCTGCCAAATGATAAACTGTGGCTTTTATCTAAACCAAACAAGTTTCGTCTCAGGTTGGCAGATGCCAAGATAAAGTTCAACTTGTGTTTGTTTTGAATACTTCAGTGATGATAACATTTGCCAGTGAGGCATTTTTAGGCTCCTGTTTATTACCTCAAAGACTGTGGTTACATTTATATCTAACTTGTTTTTCTGATTGCTTTCTACTGTTAAAATCTGAGGAGAGCTATTTTTATTTCCTAATCACAAAGCAGACATTATGCCATGAAACAAAACACGCTAAACAGCCGGATTGAAAATGAGCTGGAGCGGAGTTATCAGGAGACGAGACAGGAACATTAAGACTGTGAAAAAATGAGGAGAATAACAAACAAACAGCTGGGGCTCATTTTCAATTAACCACGAGAAGAAAAGCTGCAGAAAGGAGGGGAAACAGACCTGCTATTACAGCCAAATCCTTCTGGGCGTTGCTGCCGTGCTGCTCCTTATCTTCATTTGCAGCTTGATCTGAAGAAGCATGAATGAGGAACATATTCATTAATTATTGCCATAAAGACAAATGACAGAGTGAAGATGCCAGGAATCCTAGGAAAAAGTTCCATTTACTGTTGAGTCATGTTTGATGAAGACATTGTTTTAGGTTTAGAGTGAGTAAAGCTCTCTTTGGAATATTTTTCAGAACATTTGCCTTGACATTAGACCCATCACACATTCTAAGCCACTATCTGAGAAAAATAAATGATCTGCACTACATTAAAATCTATTTGCTTTCCCAAATAAATGTCATATTCTAGCTAAATATCCAAGCTAACTTGTAGGCTTGCATTTCTGTTTTTCATCCTTTCAGACCCTGGATTCTTTGAAGCCATTGTTCAGAAGCTGGTGGTTGAGGATGCTTTCACAGCATCATAGCGTAAACAATCACATTTTCTCTAATACTTGGGGATCACACTAATGTTCAAGTGAAGTTTTCAACTTTAATATTCCCATTATACACCATTTTATTTTCTGCCAGAAAGGCTTGAAAACCAGGAAGTCCCCAAAAAGATGTATACAAGTCTCTTACCCTCCAACAGAGGGCACTAGAGAATCCATCACAACTGTCTTTCTTAGGTTGGTTTTAGTAAAGCTGATGAAGTATGATGCAATTACGGTTTCCTTTTTTTGCTGGTACACATAAAATGCTGATTGAATATTTTAAATGAAAGAAATACAAGTACAAACTGCTTGACATATTTTATTCTTAGTTTGTGGATGTTAGGCAGTTTCTTTTGAGCTGATGATGACCTGTGCTGTTAACAAAACAAACAAAAGGATAAAATACAAGTATTATTGTGATTAATATTTGAAATAGAGTGGAAGCAGTGCTGCCAGGTCTTGCGAGAGAAACAAGCAGCCAGCTCAACCAAAAAAGTCCAAATGGTGTAGTTTTGCACCTGCATGTGATACTACTCCCCAGCAAACTACCTACCTATAGAGTGTGGAGTATGGAGTGCTGAAAAGAAAGTCAAGCACTGAGAAAATGCACAGGGAGAACATGCAAACTCCAAGTAGAAAGACCTCCACTGTGTGCAGCCAATGAAGTTAAGCTAACTTAATCACAGAGTATGTCAATACACTAGGGTTAATGTTTCTAATACTCATTTAGACCACATGGTGTTGAAGCTCATAAAGATTTCTGATTGTTGACAGTCAGAAGGAAATATTTTCTCCCAGTAGATTTATTGCTTCTAATGTTTGTTTTTTTTTATCTAAATTTTGTCTCATGTGGTTATATTTGTATTATTGATATTTATTACCTCAGATGGAGTGGCTTGTCAACGAATATGGAATTTCCCTGAAGGGTTCAATAATGTATATTCTAGTCTATTCTAATCTAATCTATCAAACCATTCGGAAAGCATTGGAGTTTTGTGGATTTTATGGGTAAATGCACAAATGGAGTTCTGAACAACAGAACCTCCCCATTGGTCCAGAGTTATCTTTGTCCAGTCAGATTTGAGCAAAGGACACTTCAGGGACCAAAAAGATTTAAGATTTAGTCAGATTACAACACTGAGGTTGCATCATGATGAGCTCTCACCAAGGTTAGTTTTTTGTAATTAGCCTTTTTTAAATGCCAAAGAAATGTGTTTAAATTGACCACCCAAAAAGGTATGAGTGTGTGTGTGAATGCGTGCGTGTCTCTGTGTTGCTTTGTGACGACCTCGCTTCCTGTCCTCTTGCCCAGTAGCTGCTGGAGACAGGGACCAGCAAGTTAACAAGTCTGGCTTTGACAGTTACCAGGACAACAGCACTTGCCTGGCTGCACGATTTTAATAGTAAAGTTTGGTGCTCGGGGGATTATGGTGTGTGGATGTTTTTCAGGAGCTGTGTTTGGCTCTGTTAGTGCAGGGGCAATGAACTCTTAATGCTTCAGCATACCAGAACATTTTGGGCAATATTATGATCTCACTTTGGAATAGTTTCAGACTTCTCCCATCCTGTTCTAACATGACTGCAAACTAGAACACAAAGCAAGTTCTTTAAAGAGAAAGATAGTCGAGCTCGGAGCGGAAGAGTCCTGACCTCAACCAGGTTGATGTTTGACGATGTTATCGTCAAACATCACTATCTGACCTCAACATGCTCCTTTGGTGAACCGCTCAGAAATTTCCTCCACACACTCCTAAACCTTGCAGAAATCCTTGCCAGAACAGTGAGAGTGAAAGGGTGAACTGATATTATATTAAACCCTAAGATTAAAAATGTGATGTCACTGTTAATGTGAGTTAGATGCCAGAGGAGCAATACTATTGGGAATACAGTGTTATGTGTCTGAACAAGATTTTTGTAAAGTTGTGAATAGGTGTTTAATATATACACGTAATTGAAATGATTCCCATGATGATGATGTGTCATCATCATGGGAATCATGATGATGCTTTTAGATGCTTTTGTTTCCTGAAAAAGTTCACTGTAATTTTTATAAAAATTGAAGGAGTATAAAAATGTGATTGAAAGCCAAGCTGTCCACATTCTGTATAGATACATGCTCATGCCTTTTGTTCAATTACTTTGGATGGAATTTCATTGCTTGAAATTTCTCAGTAGCATAAAGAGCTAATATATAAAGGGCCCACCACATTTTCTAGCAATACACAAGCCCTGCAGAGGAGATGACATGCAAGTTTATCTCTTGAGTAGAGGGAAACAAAATGTTGTCAGCAGGAGACGGTGTCACCTTAAAACAAGGACGATCCGTCTGAGCCGTCGAGGTTTATTGTGTCATTAATTGATGACAAGATAAATGTGCACCAGAGGAAAAAAACATCAGCAAACACCTGCCGGCTGATGGGCAGCCTAGAAGGTATCATATTCAGCTGCTTCACTGGCTTTATGCCATCATTTAAATCAAATTAAATCAAATCAAAAATCAAATTTTATTTGTAAGGCACATTTCAGCTGCAAGGCAGCCTTCAGCTGACATAACATGTCAGCTGAAGGCTGACATGTTACATGATGTAACAAACATCATGTTTGTTACATCATAACAAACACAAAAACACAAAGTCATGCAACATAGAATAAATAATCAAAACATTACATTATGTCATTACATTTTTAATTGATTAAGTTTCAAATCCAACTCTAAACAGGTGGGTTTTTAGTTGTGATTTAAAGGAAGTCAGTGTTTCAGCTGTTTTACAGTTTTCTGGAAGTTTGTTCCAAATTTTTGGTGCATAGATGCTGAAAGCTGCTTCTCCTCGTTTGGTTCTGGTTCTGGGGATGCAGAGCAGACCAGAACCAGAAGACCTGAGGGGTCTGGAAGG
>CAEGAD010017626.1:0-16505 GCA_903067055.1 Poeciliopsis paucimaculata | reverse complement strand
AGACAAGAACTCAGGAAACCAGGATGGATCCGTCGGACTGATAGTTGGTCTGATTTTGTCTCTGCTGGTTGTTGCAGCTGCTGTTTTATTTCTGATCTATAAGAAACAATCTGTTTGTTTCAGGAAGAAAACCTCAGATCCTCCAGGGTCAATTTGAATTCAGATTGATCAAGTAGAAACTGGAAAGAACCGGATGAAACATCAACCAAGTGAAAACAAACACGTTATTTTCTGATCTAAGATCAAAATGGTCCCAAACTACCAAAGCTTTGGTTTCCCTTCAGGCTCCATATTGATACTGAACCGTAAAGATCAATAATTATTTTGCCAAATGCATCTCATTGACAGATTTGGTTCCTTATATACACAGTTTGGCGCCTCAGTGACGTTTCCAAACACTTCCTGTATCAATAACATGACTCGCTGAAAGTAATATACACACTGACATGGGGTTTGGTCTAACGGCTTGATGCATGCGCCGACGCATGGGTGCTGCTGGACCCATCACTACAGATCAGAATCATCTCACTTTAAACTACAGGAGGTTCAAAGGTCGTCTAAAAGAAGCTTATTGTGTGTAAAGTTGTGACGCGTACGGCTCTGAGGTCTTCAGAGAAACAGCTTGAAAGTTAGAAAGAACAAACAACAGCAGGGATCTTGGTTTATTAAGAGATTTACACAGGAAGCAGGAGGGAGACAGATGGCAGAAAGTTTAGTGGAAGGAAGACGGAGATGAAACCAAAACCAGTTAGACCTGAAACTGGAGGTTCAGCTTCCTGCAGGACAGACACCCAGAGACACAGTGGATGTGAAGATTCATGGCCTAGTCAAAGTCCAGAGCTGAATTCTACTGAACACCTGTGTTAACCTTTGGCAAGTGATGAAGCCCTCCATCCAGTCTGACTGAGCTGCAGATGCTGAATGAAGGAAACTGAGAGAGAATCAGTTTAACCTGAGATGATCTCAGACTTTCAGCTACTAACTTAGTAATAAATATAAAATAACAAAATATTTACTTTTATTTTAAGACAATATAATAAGATAATTAAAGGCCTGCAGGAACCTCAGTGTTGTAATGTCTCAGTTTTTATATCTGCAGTTTGAATATTAACATTATGAACCAGAAGATTTTCATCTTAGTGACTCGTTTCACCTGAAACCAGCAGATCCAGGTGTTTATTAGAGATTAACTCCAATGTTTCTGCTACAGCAACAAGTTTAAGGTTTAATCCTCCATGAACATCAGGAGCTGATCTGGATTCACCTGAGAGGCTCAGCAGGTTCCAGGTTTAGTCCTGAGGAGGAGGAGGAGGAGGAGGAGGAGGAGGAGGAATAGGAGGAGGAAGAGGAGGAAGAGGAGGAAGAGGAGGAGGAGGAAGAGGAGGAATAGGAGGAGGAAGAGGAGGAGGAGGAGGAAAAGGAGGAGGAGTTTACAAACTCAAATGTAATTGTTTTCATTAAAATTTTATGTGATAAAGTCAAAGTAAAACATTTTATTTTCTTGTAAAATAAAATCTTAAAAGTGTGGTGTGCCTTTATGTTTTCCTCAGTTTGATTGGAAAATAAGTAAATTGACTTTCTAGTCAATAAAAGCAAAAAAATTATAGACATAACTTCCAGAAACAGCTGAACTCTGAGCATCAAAATGAGATCTGATGTTCAGGCTAACAGCTGCTGTAACCTGCCTGAGATTTATGATCAACTGTTGATAATAAATCCAAACAGCTTCAGGCTAAAGGAAAATAAAATATCCCCAGCCAGAGATGACAGAAAAAGTGAGAGATAAAAACAACCTGGAATCAGATCAAAAACATCCTGACGTCACCTCAGTCACTTCCGCTAAAACAGGTTAGCCTACAGTTAGCTAACAGCTGAAACACGAGCTGCTCGGAGGCCATTTTTTTGTTTTTACAGTTTAAGGCTGAACTTCAGGCTTATCTCTCAGTTTAACTCTGAGCTCTGTTTGAAAATATCCACATCTTTTGGAGTTTCACAAGAAAACCGTAAAGCAATGCTGGCGAGAAGCAATGCTACGTTGTTCATCATCGTGGCTGTCAGGTTGGGGCTTGCTGGTCTGGGTGAGTTTTTCTGGATGCTATCCAGAGTTTGTGTCTGAAATAGAAACTGTCATGAATGATCATTTATAAACTATTCAGTCCTCTGTGAGAATCATAATTATGTCAGTGGGTAACTAACCTTAACCCTGTGAAATATTAGAGGCAGGATGAGTTAACTAACCTGCATCAAGCTACAAAGTTTATGTCACCTGGACAGGTTGGCATAAACCTGCACAGGTTGCCAGTCTGTCGCAAACATAACATATAATAATGCAGCAATATTTTTACATTTTTAATATAAAACAGTGGACCGGCCCGACGCTCCGACCACCGGCCGTTTCTATGGAAACCCTGCTCAGTGATAAAAACTCACCACTAGTTTTTATTTCAGATTTTGAAGTTTTGTTTTTATTATTGGATTCTAATTCAAAATAAAATAATTTTTAAAAAAAACCTAGAATCCATTGTTTTTTCTCATTCAAAATCCTTAAAAACTTTAAGTTTTGCCTCATAAATTTTATTTTTTTGATTTTTTTCTAATGAAGTCATCAGTGAGCCGGTTTGATGTAGCGCAACGACTTTAGCTAAACAGGAAGAAACAGCTCAGAATGAGACGCCATGCTGATTCTGTTCAAGACCAGAAAAACCCAGGAAAAACTGCAAGAAACATTCAGGAGGGAACCGAACATCAACGTCAGCAATGACAGTAGAGAATGTGAAACTGGAGAGTAGTAGGAGAAAGTAGCGGTGAGGAGAAGAGGTCGTTTAAGGTTTTAACCCCAGAGCAGAAAATAGACAGTTACATTTATGAAACTAATATAAATCATGTCATATAAAACCTTAAAGAACTGCAGCTGAACCGCATTGGACCAGGAACTAGTTTGACCCAATAACAGCATAAATGTTCATGAAGTGCAACATTAGCAGGAATGGACTCTTTCTGCTGAAAATACCAAAATAAAAGCACTTCCTGTTCCAGATCACACAGGTTCTAAGATGTTCATTGTGCTGTCAGAAAGCCTGGACTCACCTTTGACCTCTCTGCTCCATCAGGTGAGCAGAACCTGTCAGCTGGTTCTGGAGGCAGCGTCACTCTGTCCTGTCTAGTTGCTGGTATCACGGCTGTAGAGGCTGTGATCTGGAGCCGAACTGACCTGAAGTCAGATGTTCTGTCTGTCCGACCCGGTCAGGAACAGTCAGTGGACCAGTATCCATCCTATCAGAACCGAGTCAGTCTCCTGGACCGGCAGATGAAGAATGGAGACGTGTCTTTGGTTCTGAACAACTTGAAGACTGATGACAGCGGGACGTATCAGTGTCGAGTTAAAATAAACAACGAGATGAAACTCATCAACACCGTCAACCTGCAGGTTTATACTGCGCCTCCTCCAGGTGAGTGTTAACCGGATCAGAACCAGCAGCTTCCTGGTTCTGGATCTTAGATCAGATGATGATGATCTTCAATGGGATCAGACTAATTCCTGGTTCTGTCTGCAGGGTCCCAGGATAGAAGCAGGAATGATGGATCGGTCAGACGTGTCCCTGCAGCCAAACTCCTCGTTTTGTCTCTGATTCTTTTCTTTGCTCTTTGTTGAGTTTCCAGGAGACATCAGAGAGAAAAACTCTGAGTTTACATCACAACAACTGAACTTTCTAATCTTCTGCTGCTGTCTGAATGTAAACATGAAGTTACTTTTACTGTTTTACTGTGAACATAAATATAGAAACCAGATCAGCTGCTGGTTTGATGAAGGACCAGTTGGATGAACTGGTTTCCTGCAGGCATGTGTTTGTGGGGCCCATCGGGTTCGGTCAGACTGGACGGGTCCAGTATGGACTGGGCTCATACTACGGGACCAGGTGGGTTGACAGAACAGAACAAATCCAACAGCTGGGTCCAGTTTGTTGAGCTGCAGAGCCCACATGGGTCCCATTCACCCCAAAGTCATCCTGGATCAAACATGAGCTGCCAACGTATGGGTCTGTATAGGACCAGTATGATCCAGTATGGTCCCATATGGCCCACTATGGCCCAATATGGCCCCGTATGGCCCAGTATGGTCCAGTATGGCCCAGTATGGCCCCGTATGGCCCAGTATGGTCCCATATGGTCCAGTATGGCCCCGTATGGCCCAGTATGGTCCCATATGATCCAGTATGATCCAGTATGGCCCCGTATGGCCCAGTATGGTCCCGTATGGTCCAGCATGGCCCACTATGGCCCCGTATGGCCCAGTATGATCCAGTATGGTCCCATATGGCCCAATATGGCCCAGTATGGCCCAGTATGGTCCAGTATGGCCCAGTATGGCCCCGTATGGTCCAGTATGGCCCACTATGGCCCAGTATGGTCCCATATGATCCAGTATGATCCAGTATGGCCCCGTATGGCCCAGTATGGTCCCGTATGGTCNCAGTATGGCCCACTATGGCCCAGTATGGTCCCATATGATCCAGTATGATCCAGTATGGCCCATATGGTCCAGTATGGCCCACTATGGCCCAGTATGGGTCCCGTATGGCCCCGTATGGCCCAATATGGCCCATATGGTCCAGTATGGCCCACTATGGCCCAGTATGGTCCCATATGATCCAGTATGATCCAGTATGGCCCATATGGTCCAGTATGGTCCAGTATGGCCCAGTATGGCCCCATCATCCAGAATGTCTCTTCAGGTTCCCACATATCCATGCAGGCTGGTGCTTCATATTGCTGCCTTTTGGGGCCCAACATAATGAAGGTTTACTTGTTTTTATTGTCCTGAAAAAGTAAAGAAAACATTTTGTTTGTCAGTTTTCTGGTTTCTGCAGATAAATGTGAAGAATTTGTTCCCAAACTGCTCCTGTTCCTCATTTCTCTGCTTCTGTTTTTACTTTCAAATGTAAATTCAGCTGAATTTTAATCAAATTAGAGTGAAAGAATCTGTGTGTCTCTGTGTTTCAGTAAATAAACAGATCATGTTCAGAACAGACATCTGCTTCCTTTAACCTGATCATTTCTTAAATTGCAGTTATGAAACTGTTGATTTAGATAACATGTTTATTGGTCAAATGTTTGTGGTTTTTCAGCCAGAATGAACCAGCGTAGTTTTCACATCTGCAAAGAAACAAATGTTTCACATCATTTGACTCATAAGATTTAACATCTGGATGTTAAATCTGGTGGAAAAGACAAAGTGGACGACAGGAAGACGATGGTTTTTATGAGTTATTGTCTCTGCTGCTTGTTATGCAGCAGCTAGCAGCATTATTTCTGTCAGAGTATCAAATCACCATGGCAACATAATTAGCCAAAAACCTGCAAAATAAATGACAGTGGAATGAATGATTCAGAAAAATCCATATTTCTATGTTTGCTGTGTAAATGTTTCCAGCCATTTAACTTTAAACCTGCTCTCTGTTAAACATCCCAAAGGTTGAAAAACTGATTTCAGTCTCACTGAAAGTAGATCATTGGAAGACTTTTGTTTTTTCTGCTGAAAATGTTTTTGAACTCACCTTCACTGCTAAATATTTGAGTCTAGACATGATATCTGGTCGTGTCGTAACGTAACGTCCTCCATCGGGTCTCATAAAATCTTTCTGGAAATTATTTCAAAGTACTTCAGAGTTCAGATATTCATATTCCAGAGAGTTCACTGATCTGAGCAGCGCAGCATCGCTCTCTCTGTGTTTTCACTGTGAAGGACAAACTGATGGCCCACAGCATCACACTTCCTCTACTGTTTAGCTCAGCTTCACACCTACAGTTGATGAGTTTAACTTGTAACTTTCTTCTGTTCATTGAAACAAATGTTGATTCAGGAAGAAAGCGCTTCATTGTTTGCTGTCATGAATCTCCTTTTCTCTACTTCTAGTTTTTCTATGTGAATTATGTCTATAATTATTATTTAGTGACTCTGCAGCTTCTGTCCTAAAACCAGCAGATGAGTTTCTGAGGATTATTCACCTGGAGAGCAGCAGAGTCACGTGACTCCATCAGCTGATAGTCAAACATCCTCCTGCTGCCACCTACTGGTGGAGAGCTGTTATTACAACCCAGCTAACAGAAACAAACTGGGTCAAAAAGACCTTGTCCTAGTCAAAGGCTCCAGTCCCGGTGTGATGAATGAACATGTTGGAGTAAAACAGGATGTTTAGATAATAATCCAGAATCCTGAAGAGATGAGCAGAACAAACCGCAGAGACATGAAGTGGAAATGATCCAGAAAACAGATTTCTATTGATTCATGTGAACATTTATTTTTCAGATTGAGAGTCATAACTTTATTTTCATCTTAATGATGGAATCATAATCCTGAACATGAAGAGATAAATGCTGAAACACAGAGAGACTCTGAGACCGAAAGGAGAATGACAGAAAGAATAAATGAACAAATTAATGAATAAATGTTGTCAAGAGAAACTGTTTATTTTTTTCAACATTAAAAACGTTTGTTAGGATTGTGCAGGAAAAACATTGATATCTTTATAAATCCAGTGTTTGTGGTTAATATAATTTCACCACTTTATTAATGTGGGTTGCCAGTTTGGATCAGGTTTCATATCAGCTGTAATAATGATAGAAAACAACAAAATGCCTCAGACCTGCAGCCTGTTGGTGATTCTAGAGGATAACAGAAGAGGCTCTTTGGCTCAAATATATTAATCATGAAATTTTGCCCTGTTTGTTTCATTTTAATTTCCCTGTAGGCAAAAATTTATTCACATATTTATTTATTATTATTGATAGTTTACAGTTTACAGTTTCACAGGTTTATGTTAAAGGGGGGCTTGGGGGGCCATGTTTGCAGACACCTCAGAAAGTTTGTAGTTTCGCCAATGAGAACAAAAACATCCATCAGCTGAGCTGTAATGTCACCTTTCCGCCACTAGGTGGAGAAACCCCACAGCAGCTCCAGAACCGGACCGGAACCAGAACAAGCAGGAAATTAAATCATTTGAATTTTACACATTTTTCTTAAAATATTAATTATGAGGTAAAGATTTAATCTTTATCAGTTTCTCTGTTTTTGCCTGAGTTTCTCTCAACACAAGATTTTAATTTACATAAATCTGCTTTTAATTAGATTATTAAATCTAAATAATGTAAAAACTGGATTTATTTGTTTTAGTGCTCAGATGTTTTAACCCATTTTAAAGTTTTGTTTCTGTTACAGGTAAGAAAAATAAAATATCAAATAAAATGTAATTAATTTGTTTATTTTTTATGTTTCTTGGGTAAATGACGTCTAAAGGTCTGAAGGTCCGACTGCTCTGGTTCCAGCGATGAGTAACGACTTAAACCTTTTCAAACTGAACGCAGTGGAAATGTAGAAATAGGTGATGAAGATGAGGAGGAAGAGGACAGAGTTCACCAGAGGAGCAAACAGCAGTTTCATAATATGTTTTGCTGCTCTGGTCTAAAATGCTTTGGGCGATTCACCAAAATGTTGCGTTTGCTTAGGAAAATCCCCGCAAAATGGATGAATGGTTTATGAACACATGAGTTCATGCAGGAGGAGCTTCAGGGGAAAAAACAAAATGATTCAACATGTTTTAACCTGCAGCCTGACGGCAGCTTCTGGAGAAACAGCAGGAAGTCGTTAATGGAAACAAAACCGAAATACTTTAATGTTGAATTCAAATCCTCTCAAGACTTTCGTTGGTATCAGAACCATAATAATAAATCAGACAACATGCTGCAGAGAAAACCACTGAGATTCATCTGTTTCAGTAATAAAACAGTTCAAAGAGCTTCATAAAACAATAAACTGGGAAACCAGCATGAAACTGTTGGGTCTATTTTATTCCCCAACCTGCAAGAATCAACCAAAGACACAAATTACTTTTCTGCAGAAGAGGGGAGCAGAACCCAACGCGGAGAACCGCCGTCAAACACTGTCTGGGATCAACTGGCTCTCAGTCCCCAACTGCCTTTTATTATGTTAACAACAAAGAGATTGGCTTTTTCACACAGTCACACAAACAGTTGACCAATAAACATTCCCAGAGACGTTCTGCAATCTTCTGTCGACATGCCCTTACCAGGACAGGAGACTGACCATTATCAGTTTCACAGGAAGCTGATGATCACAAGCAATCAATGATAAAAGAAGTCGGTAACACACACATGTGAAAACATTTCTAACCCCCAAGAAAACATCTGAAAAACAGTTAAGAGTATAAAACAAAAGCAAGGAGTCAAAAAAACAGCATACAGAATAATAATATGAAAACAGAACCTTTCAAATGAACTCATAAGTAAATTAACTTTAATTTTTTTTTAAAACAACAACTTTGCAAGCATCATTACTCTAAACATGCACAACATGTTAAAGTAGGAAACTAAGTAGAGGTAAATAGAAACAACTAAGGAACACCAAAACTGGTAAAAATGACTAAATCCAAACATAAACAAGATCCCAGCAGATCACCCCATCACTGTATAAACAATGCTTCCAGTGCAGCCATTAGCTTTAACTTCCCATTAAAATATCTAAAATCAAACAGTAGCACTATGTGCTCAATATGAAGGAATGTATTAAAACTGAAGTGTATGTAAAAGTCAATAATTGTGGAAACTGAGATAATTCATCTGCATTGGAAGCATATTTGAGCAATGCTGCAGTTCACACTCCTCACCACTAGGTGGTGGTAACGCACACCAAGCAGGCAATGACCTGAGGAAGAAAACGATTCATGTTGAAGGTATGACTGGTGAGTTGTGGCGAAGAAATGCCTCCAGGTCAGAGGGGTCAAACTCCAGTCCTGCAGGGTCAGTGACCTGTGACCTTTAGATGACCCTAGGCTGCATCACCTGGACCGAATGATGATGTCATTGAGGTTCTGGAGATCTGATCCACACTGGAGGAGGTCATGAAGCCACTTCATTCCAGTGTTTTGTACTGAGGCTCATCTAAAACCTGCAGGGATCTGAGTTTTTCTGTGTGTTTATTTTAGGTTTCAGTCTCTGAGTCTCCTTGTTGTCCTGTCTTCCCTTGATTGTTCCCAGGTGTGTCTCATTCCCTGATTACCCTCTGTGTATTTATTGTCACCTGTGTCTCTGTGGGGTCCTTGTAGTACTGTTCTGTTTCCTGGCCCATCTTGTCTGTTGCTAGATGCTTATTGGTTGCTACCAGTGTTGAACCTTAGCCTCAACACTGAGGCTAAGTGTGTTTATTCCAGGCAGATTGCACTGCCTGGAATCTGCCTGGAATCAACCTTTCCAGGCAGTGGAATCTGCCTGGAAGGCTGATTCAGTGGATTGTCGTTTCACCGTTAAATCACCGTTATTCTGGTCCTCTGCGTTCTGCCTCAACCTCGTGTCATGACCAGGTCACCTTGAGGCCTGGAGTTTGACCCCTGTGATCCAGGTGATCACCTGACTCAAACCTGCTCCAGGAAGTGTGGGAATCTGAGGAAGCCGTACGGCCGTGACCTCTGACCTCTGACACATCCATGTGTGGCGTGAACCCACTGGCCAAGCAATCTAATCGATTCAAAGGGCTTTTTGAATTGATATTGAATTGGAAACATTAATTGAAATTCAGTGATGGGTTGATAGTTTGACCCACCTCAAAGCTTTATAAAGGATTTCAGAACCAACTGAACCCAAATCAGTCTCTAAAGAGGAGGAGGAGAACCATCAGTCCGATCAGCGCTCCAGAAGATCCAGCTTTGCTTCCTCTGCCTTTAAATATCCTGGACTCTGTGGAGGAGAACCGGCAGTGAGACGAGGCGTCAGGAAGACACACAGGAAGCAACACCAGGCTGACTGAATGCTGACTCGGCTCTTTCTTTGGTTGTGCAGGGAGGGATTTTCCACAACATGACCTGATTCTGCTTGTTCAACCACATGATCAGCTTCTCTCAGATTCCTTTATTCTATCAAGCTGAGAAGTTTCCATCTGGAGCTGCTCCATCTCTGGCCTCCGTCCCTCAGCTCCACCCACAGCAGCCATCTTTAACCAATGTCTGAAATAGACCCTGAACAGTTCACATGTAGAGGAACATGTTTCATGATCCATTCAGATTCCAAATTGAACTTTAGATTTAAATAGGCCAGAATGGGAATTGAACCCATGACCTCAGCATTATTAGCTCTGACCATCTGTGTTGATTTTCTGAAGACTTTGCATTTTATTTGGCAATTTTGGGGATTAAACCCTTTTCCAGCCATTTTTATTTTGAAGGATTAATTTAATTTTCCATTGTTTTATTTTGAAGTGTTGATTGTGTAAAACACTTTAGATTTCAGTTTGTTAGAATGAGGGTTGAACCTGCAACCTTGGAGTTATTGGCACCATGTTATTAGACCAACCGAGCGAAACTAAGCTGGTCAGAGCATGAAGAGCTTTCATGCATTAAAAAATATTCAAAGTTTTTTATTTCATTTTCAAGCAATTTTTTAAAATATTTTGAAGTAGTTTTTTTTTTTTTTTAATAAATTTTGATTTTGAGACATTTTTAATTTTGAAGGATTTTATTTTATTTCCTGTTGCTTTATTTTGAAGGGTTGATGTTTTTGAGCCGTTTTTATTTTGAGGGTTTTAGTTTATTTTCCATTGTTTTATTTTGAAGTGTTAGAGTTCAGTTTGTTAGAACCTTGGAGTTATTAGAACCAGTGTGTTTCCACTGTGAGTGACAGAACCCGACCAACGGGTCGGTTCTTCACTCTGCAGAAGGATCTACCTGCACCAACCATCAGCCTTTCTCCACCAAACATGTTTCTTCTACAGCTCAAGTGGAGAAATGAAGTGAAAATAACTCAGCCTGGATTATTTAATGTGAGATGAGAACCAGAGGATCCAAACTCAGATTACAGACTGAGCTCTGTGGACATCAGGCTGATGATCCAACACTTTTACACAGAGGACAGACAGTGAGACTGCTGAGCAGCTGCAGTAAACAACATCTAACCCTGGGAACGCAACCCGGACAAGTTCATTTACTCTCAGAACTTTATTATCAGTTCACTTAGAATAAAGACAAAACATGATCATCAGATTAAGAGATGATCTAATCTCCTCCACTCCCAGCTTTGGATGAAGATCATCTTAAGAAAACGTGATTCCTGCAGGAAGCTGCAGAGATCTGGTCCAGACAGACTCACCTCGAGCTACCTCCAGCTTGATGATGCAGTGGGGATCTGAGTTCATGCTGTTCGCTCCACCGTGAACGACTCGACACTCGTATGTTCCTCTGTCTTCAGCCGCTACGTTCCTCAGAACCAAAGACACGTTTCCATCCCTCATCTGTCTGTCCTGCAGATCCACTCTTCCCTTAAAAGATGAATGCTGTTGATCTGTGACAAACCATGAACTTCTGAACAGCAGAACCCGATATGAACCCAAACCATCCCGGGTCCAATCTATAACCCTGATAGATCCGCTGTTCTCAACCCGACATGGCAGAGTGATGGTCTGTCCAGGTTTGGCTCTGATGTTCATCTGATCTGAAGGAGAGAAAACAGAAGTTAAAGATCAGACTCTGGTTTCTGGATTCACCAAGAGAACCTGGGATCAATAATCTGGTGACAGAACCTTTAAATGATCTGGTTCTGCTCAGCTGTAAAGCAGCCAGAATCAATGCACTTTATCACAAATATTATCTTCTAGTTTTCAACTTAAAGTTTTCATGGTGGGATTTATTTTTGCAGGCCTTACTTTTCTAAAAACTAAATGAGTGAATATAAAAGGCCGACAGACTGGGAATTTAACTGGAAACCAGTTTGATGTCCGTCCTGGTGGTTAATATGAAGACCCAACTCATCCTCTGTAATCCTCCTTTAAGCAAGAAGAAATCAATAACTTTTATATCTCTTGCTAGTTGTGGCTTTATCAACTTGTTTCTTTATGGGTTTAATTTGTAGACATGATTCCTGATTCCTCCATCAGTGGTGATGATTATAATCCCGTCTCAGTGCTGTTTGCTCCATTCCTGATGTTTTAACAGGTTTGAACTCAGTGGTTCACATCCATCCAGTTTCCAGCTCTGATCCTGACAGTCGCTGAGGCCTGATGCTGATCTGCAGCATCAGCAGGCGAGAGGCGGCTGCAGTTTCACAGCATCAAACTCGTTTGACATCAGTGAACACAAAGTACAGGATTTAAAGGCTGTTGATGATTAAGAAGTTTTTAATTGTATTTTATGCTGAGGTTTTTACAGGTCATCATCAGGAAGTTACAAGGTTCAATAAAATCACTTAGAAACCAACACAACAGGAAATAGATTATTTTATTTAGAATACTTGAGAATTTTCAAAAGTAAATACTTTTGTACTTTAACTTGAGTAAACTTCAGTCTTAACATGTAGTTGAGTATAATATCAATACTTTTACTCAAGTACTAGAACTATCTACTTATTTATTCTCTCTGTCTTCATTTCTACCTGTGACCCTGAAGGTCAACCAGAGAATATTAGAGAATCTGATCATAAAAATAACTGCTGTGGAATCAGCAGAAAAAGATAAAAATAGAATCAGAGTTTTGTTTCATTCTCAATGTTTTCCAATCAAAACCGAAAGTAGAATGAAATAAAACCGTTGGTGTTTTGTAGCCTCAGCGTCTCCCCTTCACAATAAGAGCATGCATTTGGGTGTGAAATAAATACATTGATTAGGCCACTCTGCCAATATTAAAGGAAAACGACACCATCTGATAATGTTGTGTCTTTTCTTTGTTCTGAACGTATCCATCTTAATTAAAATTCAAAAATACTTTATTAATCCCAAAAGAAAAGTCACAGAATGTGGTTGAGGTGATGAGGCAGAACGCAGCAGATCCAGGATGAATGAATAAAAATGGTTTAATAAAGACAGAATAAACACAAACAGTCCAACGTCCAGGCAGAACAGCTTAGTGGACAGGTTAATCAATCAATCAATCAATCAATCAATCAAATGTTATTTGTATAGCACATTTCAGCAGCAAGGCATTTCAAAGTGCTTTACATCATAACAAACATAAAAACACAAAGTCATGTAACATAGAATAACAATCAAAACATTCATTTAGACCGTCAAATTTATAACTTGTTATCCATTTATCTAAATGTTTTACTCTGTGCAGATCCTGACCTTTGACCTACTTCCAGTCCTTTGATTTTAGACTGTCTATTGGCTCATTTTTACTGATCCCTTTCCGTCACGTCACGGAATTTAAGCGCCTGTTTTCGCCGGACTCCGTCGTCCGTTTCACCCCAGGTATTAGCCGGGCCCCGCTGCCCACAACAGGACAAGATCTCAACCTTGCAGCACCAGGCTCCGTACAGCTTTACAGAAATTTTGCGCTAGGACTTCGCCGTCCTACACGGATTTTGTGCATTATTTTTACCTGTTAAAGTCTAGAATATAGGCTACAGGGTTTGACCCTCAGTCACTCGCCACCTTTTTAAAGAAGACATTAAGTCAAGTTCCATCATTAAATTTTTAATTGATTAAGTTTCAAATCAACTCTAAACAGGAGGGTTTTTAGTTGTGATTTAAAGGAACTCGTTAAGGGAACGAGACACATTAGGGAACGAGACACGTCAGGGAACTAAACACATCAGGGAACGAGACACGTCAGGGAACTAAACACATCAGGGAACGAGACACATCAGGGAACGATCAAGGGGAGGACAGGACAACATGGAGACTCAGAGACACTGAAACCTTAAATAAACACATAGAAAAAAAATCCTAACATTGAAATTAAACTATGTAAATAATAATAATGCAAACTCTTGTCTTTTTTTTGTTATTTGTTCTTTTATATAGCTTTTTATCATTAATTTGTGGGTCTGTAATGTTTGTTCTGCTGTAGTTGGTGAATAAAAATAATCAGTAGTTTTTCCAAATCGACCAACCAAAGAAAGAAAACAGCAGCAGGAACAAACTGGAACAAACTGGAGGATCCTGAAACTTTACCACCAAAAACATCAACATTAAAGACGGTTAGTGTGAGTTTATAATGTCGTTTAGTTGGAACTTACCAGAAAACGAGTAACAAACGTGTGAAACCAGAAGCAAAGCCAGCAGCTGCGTTAAAGTCGCCATGAGGAGCGAAGGAAACATCTGAACTACATGTCTGAACACGATCATGTTCAGACATGGCAGTGAGATAAAAGTTTCTGTTCTTCCTCATGTAAAATAAAACAGCTGGTTCAAAATGGTGGGATTATTTCAGACTAAAATAAGATATAAAAAACTGATTTCTCTAAATAAAACTGCATATTTGTCAAGTATTCTGAAGGTGATGGATAAAGTCAGAGGTTAAAACATCAGATTAAAGCAGACAAACACACTCATACTGGTCCAGCCTGAACAGGGTTTATTATTTACTGAAGCTGTTTTATTCATCCACAAGCAAAAGAGCTCAAATCTGGACACAATTATCGGAAAAATTAATTATTTTATTTGCAAAAGCATAAATTACTTTATTATGTATTTAATTTAACATTAAATCCAAAATAAAATATACAAAATAAGAGCAAGTACAACTTCTAACAGGATTTTATCAGCATTGACTCATCCGCCAGGATCCATTCTGTCTATTTCCAGTTGGTTCAGTGGATCCACCCTCCAACATGTCCATGCCTGCTGCAGCAGCTGCAGCAGCTGCAGCAATGTTCCTGCCTCAGCTTGAACCACTGCGCCCTCCTGGTCGCTGTTGTAGAACTCCAGACCGGTTCTGATGGTTCTTACTCGCCGTAGTGTCAGGTACTAAATATTAATCAGTTTTAACTCTGACAGAACTGAACAACTTGTTGAAAGAAATGAGAAAATGTTTTCTGATTTGCACAAGTGACTCTGTGATTTAAATATTGAGCAAATAGTTCTGAGAAATGAACCAAAGCTGCTGAGGAAAACTGCAATGTGAACCAGCAGTAATCCTCCCACTGCAGAGAACGTCACAGCAGGGGGTCTCCTGGTCACAGCAGGGGGTCTCCTGGTCACAGCAGGGGGTCTCCTGGTCACAGCAGGAGGTCTCCTGGTCACAGCAGGAGGTCTCCTGGTCACAGCAGGTCTCCTGGTCACAGCAGGAGGTCTCCTGTCACAGCAGGGGGTCTCCTGGTCACAGCAGGAGGTCTCCTGGTCACNTCCTGTCACAGCAGGAGGTCTCCTGGTCACAGCAGGAGGTCTCCTGGTCACAGCAGGAGGTCTCCTGTCACAGCAGGAGGTCTCCTGGTCACAGCAGGAGGTCTCCTGGTCACAGCAGGAGGTCTCCTGTCACAGCAGGGGGTCTCCTGGTCACAGTAAGAGAATCTCTGAGGTCTAAGCTGCTCATTTACTTCAGTATTTCCAACCATAATGGTTAGTTAATGGTTAGTTAATGGTTAGTTCAGTCGTAACTAATTCAACACTAGATGGCGCTGATGTGCTGTAAAGAATAAGTTACATCAGTTTCTGTCTTTACTCCACTATTATTAAAGCACCATCTATGTTCATCCTGGAGGTTTTTTTATTCTGGTTTAAACTGATTTTCTGTCTGAATTTAAATGTAAAATAATCATAAAGTTGGTTCTGCAGCAGGTGCAGCCAGAACCTCTGACCTCTGACAGGTTTCAGGCTGCTGGCTGAAGGAGCAGCTCAGCATCAGCAGAGCAGGAAGTGAACAGCCTGCAGCTGTTAGAGGGCGGACTGAGCCCGGCTCACCAGAACCGACCCAAACGGGTCAACGCTCTGAGGAGACATGGAGGAAACATCTGCCAGACGTCTGCTGGGTGAGAAACTGTCTGCATTTCTGCTTTGGTTCTGGTGGTTCTGGTGGTTCTGGTGGTTCTGATGGTTCTGGTGGTTAAAACTGGGTCCAAACGCAGCAGGACTTTAGACGGCAGCAGGAAATGTGTGTTAGATCTTCACAGTTCATAAGATGAGGATCTGAAATGTTCTGAAGTGGGTCGTTACGTTCAGCTGGATTTATTTCTCCTCAGAGTTCATCGTCCTGCTGAGCTGCTGCACCAACTCAGGTCAGTGTTTCCTCCTGCTGCTGCATCGATACAGGAACTGATGCTGATCGCCTCTATCAGCATGTGATTAATCAATATTTAAACTCTATTCTGACATGTAGAACCTCACCGAGTATTTACACACAACCATGTTATTCCCAGTTCTCCCAGTTCGTCTGACTGTGAATCCCAGTAGATCCCAGTTCTTTGAATATGAATCAGTGACTCTGAACTGTGAGGATGAAAACAGATCAGATGGATGGACAGTGAGAAGAAACACAACCAGAGGAAACATAAGTCAATGTGGAGATGGATGGGGAGAAGCTGCTGGTTCCTCCTGCAGCCTGACCTACATCCTCCCATTAGACACTGGTCTGTACTGGTGTGAGTCTGGATCCTCCAGCAGCAGCGGCAGCGGCAGCAGCAGCAGCAACAGCAGCAGCAGCGGCAGCAGCGGCGGCAGCAGCAGCGGCAGCAGCGGCGGCAGCAGCAGCGGCAGCAGCGGCGGCAGCAGCAGCGGCAGCAGCGGCGGCAGC